>MDKI01185031.1:0-124695 GCA_005239505.1 Nicotiana paniculata
GATTTAACATTATATTACTTGCTACGATCACGTATACTTGCGTGGGCGTTTACAACCAACAAGGTACAAATCTAATTGGGCTAAGTAGCCATTGTTACATTCTGCACTTTTTGGCCTTTAGCTGAGGCATGTAACTCTATTTTTCTGGCACGACAAATTTAAGAATGTAAGCACCTTGTTCCCGGTATATTTAATTCTCCAAAGGCTTGAATGTCTATCAAAACACAATGTGGAAAAATGCCTATAGTAAGGCCCAACGTGCTGAAATTCTATAATCGCATTATTATTTACATCCTCATATCTATACACACTAAAGTCTACAATTATAATATTAACTACTTCTTACTATAACCCTAGAGAAGCTTTCTCTATAGTGGCATCATAAAAAAGATATGCTTGAATGATTGATTCTCTACTTCTAGCTCCTCAATTTGGCTAATAAGTTCATGTCCGGCTTCATACAAGTCATAACGAATTTGTTAGGCGTTAGACGCAACAAACTTTGAATTCAAATTATCCTCGAAGTCACGAATGACACTACTAAATCGGTTGATCTCTTGTTCAATCTTACATTTTCCTTCTATTAAGTATCTTATCTCATCTGTAATTTCCTCACATTGAGCCTCCAGTATTTCTAATTTTTGAGATTGTTCGAAGCCATGTTTGTCTCAAAATCTTCACTTCCATAAAAATTTTGTCTTGCTACTACTCATTCTTTTCTTCAATTTGAGGCTCTTCCTGAATACCAGTTCATTCTCTTCATTTTTGCCTCTAAATTTTTTCTGTCTATTCATCATTCATCAGTTTGCTCCACTAATTTTCTTATCGTAATCATGATATGGGCATCACATTCTATTGAATCTACATTGCTGCTTCTATAAAACTCACACGCATTGCTAGATTGATCATAATAAGGTCTATCAGACAGACAAAAAGAACCAGTACAATCATTCCAATGTTCATCTTTACCAACACACATATTACAAATATTATACTCATAGGATCGAAATTGTGTGCACAACTCATTCCAACGACTATTTTGGTAATTTTTACATAAGGTGAGGTATTCTACAATATGGACAAGGATCATCATAATAAGAATAATAATATTCGACCATTTTTTATTCCAAGAAGCCATGTTAAAACATATATAATACTAACTAAACAAGAAAATTAAATTTTTTTACAAAAATCAATTAAAAGCTCAACTTAGATACACAATCAATTTCTCGGTCCCGTGCAACGTTTCACGACCCAAAATCGTACCAAAGGTCATGATGGAACTTAACCTCCAAGACTAGGTAAGCAAACATGCAATCTCAAACAAAATAACAAGGTATATGTAATGACCTGGTCGGTCGTTCCGAGAGTTTAGCCTCGTTTCCCCTATTCTGCTGCATTTTGTGCGGTTCAGCTCTTGGGTGTTTTGTTGGGTTGGTTGGCATCGGGTTCGGAGTGGTCGTGGTGAGAAATGAGACACTTAGTCTCTTAACTTGGTTCAATAATTGAAAAAGTCAACAGGAAGTTTACTTATTGGTAAACGACATCGGAATATAGATTTTATGGTTCTTATAGCTTCGTTAGGTGATTTGGGACTTAGGAGTGTGTTCGGAATGTGGTTTTGATGTCCGGTGTACAATTAGGCTTGAATTGGCAAAAATTATTTTTGACGATTTGGTTGAGGTCGCGAGGGCCTCGGGTGTGTTTCGGGAGGTTAACGGACCAATTCAGACTAGGGAGAATTGCACAAAAATGTGCTGACGTTCAGTTCTGTTATCCTTCTATGTGTTCACGTATATGTGAATGCGATCGCATAGGGCGTCTTGCGGCAGCATAACTTTTATTCTATGCGATCCCGTTGATGGGGTGGCGATCACGTGTGTGAGGGGCCTGGATTCTGTGTGGTCGTGTGAGGTTGGACGCGAACACATAGAGAAGGTACGGGTTGTACTTCGCGACGGCATAACGAAGACGCGAATGCACTGAAGAAATATATAAGTGCTGGGCAGTGTTTTTAAAAAGCCATTTTTTGGGAACTTTAGTCTATCTTCTCCATTGTTGGGCGGTTTTTGATGCTTTTGAGAGGGAATCGAAGAGGAACACTTGGAGGTAATATTCTTGACCTAAAAATTTGATTTTATATTACTTTTCTAAGCAATTAACCCTAAATTTAGTGGATTTAAACCCAATATTGGGGAAGTTAGGGCATGGAAAATTGGAGACTTTAATTGAGTAATTGAAGGGGAAATTATGGTCCGATATTTATGGTATTGCTATGTATAGACTTGTGGGAGGATGAGGATTCCAGTGTTGTGATTTTTATCGAATTTTGAGACATGGGACCGGGGGTCGGGTTTGGCCAATTTCAGGATTTTTACCTAGTTGTGATAATTTTCGAGTGGGTTTCGTCTCCCCAGCATATTTTGATGTGATTAATTTGATTTAGATAGACTCAGAGCATTTGGGAGCCGATTCGAGGGGCAAGAGTATCGCGGAGTAGTTTTCGGGCTGGTATGAGGTAAGTAATGACTGTAAATCTTGTGCTGAGGATATGTAACCCCGGACTTCGTATTTTGTCACTATTTTTGGAATGGCGCACATGCTGGATCACGAGTGTGTGGCGTGAAATGATTAGGGGTTTGGGCTTGGTCCTTCCCGTGGCAACTATTGAGCTGCGTATTTAGTTTTGAATCATGTGTTAAATCGTGTTTTCAGACTATTGTTATATTTGGGCTGTAAGCCTTGTTTGGGGCCTTCTGCCGACCTGTTTAGACCCCTTGGGGGCTTTTAATGCTATTCTCATTGTCTTGACTTATGATTTACCCTCAGCCATATTATGCATAGCTAATTTCGAAACTCAGCCTTATTTACAATATTTTGAGATATAAAATGATATTTTGGGTTGAGTACCCTATTTTACTGATAGCTTGAGTGGATTTTTTAAAGATTTCTGACTAAGTGTGGACGAGGACCTATGTTGTGAGGATTCTATGGGATCGTGCTACGCACCGCATCATGTTACATTGTTTATGATATGTGAGAGGCCGATATCCTGAGTGATTATGCCACGAGATGGCTTGATATTATCGTTTGGGCTGTAGGAGCCCCTCCAGAGTCTGTACACAACCCCAGTGAGCGCAGATACCTACTCAGTGCGAGTGCCGAGTGCCGAGTGCCGAGTGACGAGTGATTGGGAGGTATGAGTGACTGTGAGGTTGCCTGAGGGGCTGATTATAAGTGATTGTGAGGTATGCCCCAAGGGCTGATTCTGAGTGATGTTACGCCCGAGGGGTAGTTTCTTATTCATGTTTTTGCCCGAGTGGCTACTTATGAGTCATTTCATTTTACAGAAAACTTCTTGGACATTTTTCTGAAATTGTTGCAAATTACACTTTTCAAAGGAGTTTTACTGACATTGGATTTTTAAACATGATGATTTAACGTATACACTATTGGAAAGAAAGACTGTGCCTATTGTGAAATGATGATTTGACTTTATGTGTTTCTTACTGCTCAAACCTGATTTATTTTCATTACTACTGAGTTGGCGTACTCACATTACTCCCTGCACCTTGCGTATAGATCCAGGTGCTAGGGCAGAGTGAGCTGTGTATCTGTTCCAAAGACTTCTCAGAGATTTTGCAAGGTAGTTGCATTTTTCCGAAACCCTGCTCTCTCTCCTGCTTACTATTATATAGTTTCTTTCCTTTAAGTTGTATATTTTCTATAGATGCTCATGACCAGTGACTCTGGGATCTTGGGGTTGTATTTAATATTTGGTTTAGCTTTATCTGTTTTAAAATGATTAAACGAATCCATTATGGGTTATCAGTTTAGTAATAATATAAATGAAAGATTGTTTATGTTTGAGCGTTATTTTGGCTGGCCTAGTTACACTATAGGCGCCATCATGACTAGTTTAGATTTTGGGTCGTGACAAGTTGGTATCAAAGCACTAGGTTACATAGGACGCACATGTCATGAGCATGTTTAGTATAGTCTTGCGGATCGGTAAGGAGACGTCTGTACTTATATTCGAGAGGCTACAGAACCCTTAGGAAAATCTCACATTCCTGAATTCTTGTTGTGCAAATCCATTTTATTCAGCCAAAAGCGTAACTCTTGAATTCCTTCCATGTATCCAAATGCGCACATGAGTTCTTGTTATCAGCTGTGCATCGATGGCTTGTGACTTCCACAGATGAGATTTGATTTTAGCATTGTTTGAGCACATGTGTTTGGGGACTTATATATCCGTTGGTGTCCTTATTGACGAGACTTTGTGACTGGGGGACTATGCGGTGAGTGTGATTCGATGGTGAGGTGTGCTCTATTTGTTTGATTGTGACAAATGGATTGGCTGGAAATGTAGAAAGAACTGTTGAGTGTTTAATTTTTGTCTCGATTTGTGAGTTTTTTTGGAAGACCTCTTATGTTGTTCAATGTTGGAGTGAAGCGGATCCTTCTGTTGTGTTATGAGCTTCTGGTGATGTCCTTTGGGTTGATCATTGACCCAGTAGCATTCATGTATTTGATTGACGGTGTATTCCAGCCGTATTAGAACTCCTTTGTTATTGTATTCATTGATGGCATCCTGGCGTATACGAGTAGCCAGGGGTAGCATACTCAGTATTTGAGGCCGGTATTATAGAGATTGATGGAGGAGAAACTTTACGCAAAGTTCTCCAAGTGTGAATTTTTGGCTCAGTTCAGTAGCATTCTTAGGGCACATGGTGTCCAGTGAGGGTATTCAGGTGGTCAGATGAGTGTGGAGAGAGCTTCCAAAAGCTCAATATTTCTTTGACCACAGCTCCAGTGTTAGTTCCGCCATCAGCTCCAGGTTCTTATACCGTGTATTGTGATGCCTTGAGGGTAGGCAATGGTTGTGTTTAGATGCAGAAGGATGAAGTGATTGCGTAACAACTATGAGTTTTGGAAGGGTATAGAAAGATATCAGTTTGAGGCTAAGAAGGCGGGCTTACCTCCTGCGGGGTGTCCTGAGGTTGTGTGATCCTTATTTTGTTTTGTAACAAGTTCTCTTTTACCAGTAATTGATATATGTTGCAATTGGAGTTTAGATCGCTTGTGGGAGTTGGCACAGCTATTGCAATGGTGAATGCGAGGTTAGAGATAATTTGGGATGTTAAATGGTTTGAGTTATATATGAGCTTATGAAGGATTTAGTTGAATCTCACTGTGGTATGACAGCAGTGTTAGCGTATGGTCATTATGAGTTACTGTTTGTTTTGATCTATGGCTTTGAGCCAAGTAGGGGAGTCTACTAATGATAAGTTGGTTGCACGATTATGTGATGTGTTGGGTTCGGTTCGAGGTATACTGGTGAATCAGTTATGACCTGCAGGGGTTGAGATCGAAAATGACTTGAATAAAGGAAAATTTGGATAGGGGTTGTGTTATGCTTATGGGTGTATATGAATCATGGAATGCCTTGAGTTGTTATTGGCGAAGGATGTAATGTTCATGGGGCAGGAATTTATTTGGTTGCATTAAGGTGGAGTTACTTCCTGGGGTGTAGGAGTGGTAATGGAGCACATGTCGTTCGGTTTGTTTGATCAGTCTAATTGAGGTTTTAGTAGAGAGGATGACTCCCAAGAATGGTTCTAATGGAATCAAGATGTATATGTAACATTTGGGGGATCTTCAAGATAAATATTTGGCTAGGAACTGAGGTCTACATTGGAGGGTGTCAAGACTTGTCGCATTCCTATATCATTATCATGGATTCTTTATATCAGTATCAGGAAGGTGAAGGTACTGGCGTTAGATTCACAGGAAGTCTCTTCGGAATAAGTATTTTAAATGTGGTACTTCTGGGGATATTCGAGAGAGTACTCAGCGGCATATGAGCCTTAGACTGTACGGTCGTATGCTTGGGTCTCGTGTGGTGAGTCTAAGTTGAGAATTGCGGTATTATGACAAAGAGAAGTACCAATTCGCAGGTAAGTCAGAAGGAACTTGGATAAATAGGACAACTTGGTAGTAGGTCGGATCAGCATGGTAAGGAATACGATTAGTTCTTTGGGTGTTCATGAGGTAATGAGTTTTTACAGGTGTTTCTTAGCAATGCTCTTGGGTTTTAGTGACCTGTGTAGCTTGGTTCAGTTAGAAGGATTCAGTCCTGACGGCTTGGTGTTGTACAAATGGAATTCAGATAGTTCCTGATGGTTTCTACCACGGTTAGAGATGCATATGTTCTTCTGGCATGAGGTGCAGGTGATGTATAGTGATTTTGCTTATAAATGGGACCAAATGGAAAGTTCTTGGCTAGTTGGGTACGTAGTTTCTTGTGGCTCGGAAGGGATCATGAAGTTCTCATATTTATCATAGGATGGCATGGAGTATGCAGTATGTTGTGTAGAGTTGAGATTGGCATATGTGAGGTCATGGTTCATTTCTGGAAGGAAGGTGAAAATTCATAGACAACATTGGCAATTTCAGATGACTAGATAGACGATATCACTGTTGGGTGGATTGATGAGGGTATACATTTATGAAGATACAATGTGTGGAGTTTAGGGTGCTTCATTGGTATTGCGACGCTCTCTTGTTGGTCCACTCTTGATATTCAAGGTTGCTTGGTGATACAGAAGAATTATAGGGGTATCCCTAATGGTATGATTGAGTATTAAGGATGTGTTATATATTCGAGCGGTGGAGTTAGGATCAGATTGTAATTTGTGCTCTTTATGGGATTCGAGATCGAGAGTTCCATAACCAGATTATTTTGTGGTTATGGACTGCGAGGATGCGAGCAAAGATAGTCAAATGTTAGTATATGCCATGATTCAGTCATTGTGAACTTTCAGAGAGTTATCTATTTGTTGTGAGTGACTAGAGTTGATTTGGGGTTATTGGTAGGCCAGTAAGGGTGTATGTTCTACACCGGGTCAAAATTGTTGACTCCGAATTGCTATTGTTGAGGGATGTTCCATTTGACTGTCATTGAGTTTATTCATATTCTGGAGTGATCTATGAGTTACACTTTGGTGTTGCAGGGAGTAGTGATTGTTGGTTATATGCACATATGGTGCAGATGTATTTGGGATTTATAGCGGGACTTGATTAAGTAAGTAATTGGGTATTGCAGGATTGGGACATATTGGTTATGTTCTTTTTGGATTCGTGTGGCATGGTATCACCCGATTTCCCCGTGGTTATGACAATGAACTTGGATTACTTGATGTCGAATTGCGCATGGTTATTGATTTTGAGAAAGATGGCTTGAAGTATTTCATGTGGACCGGCGTTTGGATGCGATCATGCGTTGTAGCGTAATTAAGTGGAGGTATGATCCTTGGTGTAAGATTCATGTGTTTTGATTTTGCGATGTGTGCCAGGATTTTAGCATAGTGATGGTAATTATTAATGGCAGGGTAGTCCTCCGGTGTGAATCTTTTCTATGATTTGAGTCATGAGATGGTGCTATTGGGTGCACGAGTTGCACATGTTATGGGTTGGGTTGTATTGATGCATCATGATGCTAGAGTGTTTGTGGTAGATGAGACGAGGTCGTCGGACCTAGAATGGGTACTTCTGGATCTAGTTGCAGTATATTTGTGAGGATATTGATGCTGGTCGGATATTGATGCTGATCGGACGAATGGTTGCTAGTTCCTACATGTTTCTTCCATCATCGGCAGTATATGACAGTGTTAGAGTGAAGCATTGCTTGATAAGAGGTTGTGTACCGGTATTGGGTTGTTTTGAGCAGCTATTGTGATTAGGAGTTATCGCTATGAGTGTTTGAGTCATGCAGTATGTTATATGATTACATCTGGGGTTACGGACATGGCTTGATATAGCGTGTTCAGATTTATTCAGTTTATAGTTGTGGAATTTTGATCTTGCAAAGTATTTCAGAAGTGGGAATTTGGTTCTAAGGTTTATGGGTCAGGTCGAATTTTGAAATTTCAGTTATGTGTGTTATCGGACCTATTTGGGATAAGGTGGCTTGAGATCACCCCGGGGAATGTGTATGGTAGGATTGCACGGTAATTTGATGGTTTTTGAAATAACCCTGGGCACGTTCGAGGATGAACATATGTTTAAGTGGGGGAGAATGTAAAGCCCGGTCGATCGTTCTGAGAGTTTAGCCATATTTCCCCTATTCTGCTGCATTTTGTGTGGTTCGGCTCTTGGATGTTTTGTTGGGTTGGTTGGCATCGGGTTCGGAGTGGTCGTGGTGAGAAATGAGACACTTAGTCTCTTAACTTGGTTCAATAATTGGAAAAGTCAACAGGAAGTTTACTTATTGGTAATGACCTTGGAATGTAGATTTTATGGTTCTGATAGCTTCGTTAGGTGATTTGGGACTTAGGAGTGTGTTCGGAATGTGGTTTTGATGTCCGGTGTACAATTAGGCTTGAATTGGCGAAAGTTATTTTTGGCGATTTCCAGTTGGCAGTGGAAAATAGGCTATAGGGGTCGGAATGGAATTCCGGAAGTTTGAGCAGGTTCGTAGTGTCATTTTGAATCTGTATGAAAAACTTTTAGGTCAATCGGACGTGTTTTGGGTGGTTTCGGCATCTTTGGCCAAATTTATAAATCTTAAAGTTCATAGGCTTGAATCCGGTGTGATTTTGGTGTTTTGGCATTGTTTTGGGTGTTTCGAAGGCTCGACTAAGTTTAAATGAGGTTATGGGATGTGTTGGCGTGTTTGGTTGAGGTCCCGAGGGCCTCGGGTGTGTTTCGAGAGGTTAACGGACCAATTCGTACTTGGAAGAATTGCAGAAAAATCTGCTGGTGTTCAGTTCTGTTATCCTTCTATGCGATAGTTATGTGTGAATGCGATCGCATAGGGCGTCTTGCAACAGCATAACTTTTATGTTATGTGATCGCGTTAATGGAGGTGGAGATCGCGTGTGTGAGGGGCTTGGGTTCTGTGCGGTAGCATGAGGTTGGACGTGAACGCGTAGAGAAGGTATGGGCTGTACTTTGCGATCGCATAACTGAAGACGCGAACGCACTGAAGAAATATATAAGTGCTGGGCAGTGTTTTTAAAAGGCCATTTTCGCAAATTTTAGTCTATCTTCTCCATTGTTGGGTGATTTTTGAAGCTTTTGAGAAGGATTAAAGAGGGAATCGAAGAAAAACATTTGGAGGTAAGATTCTTGACCTCAAAACTTCATTCTATGTTATTTTTCTAAGCAATTAAACCTGAATTTAGTGGATTTAAACCCAAAATTGGGGAAGTTAGAGCATGGAAAATTGGAGAATTTAATTGAGTAATTGAAGGGGAAATTGTTGTCCGATTTTGATGTTCTTGGTATATACTCGTGGGAGGATGAGGATTCCTGTGTTGTGATTTTTATCGAATTCCAAGATGTGGGCCCGGGGGTCGGGTTTGGACAAATTCGGGATTTGTGCCTAGTTGTGATAATTTTCGAGTGGATTTCGTCTCCCTAGAATATTTTGATGTTATTAATCTGATTTAGATATATTTGGAGCATTTGGGAGCCGATTCGAGGGGCAAGAGTATCGCGGAGTAGTTTTCGGGCTGGTTTGAGTTAAGTAATGACTGTAAATCTTGTCCTGAGGATATGTAACCCCGGACTTCGTATTTTCTCACTATTTTTGGAGTGGCGCGCATGCTGGATGACGAGTATGTGGCGTGCACTGATTGAGGATTTGGACTTGGTCCTTCCCGTGGTAACTATTGAGTTGCGTATTTACTTTTAAATCATGTGTTAAATCGTTTTTTCAGACTATTGTTATATTTGGGATGTAAGCCATGTTTGGGGCCTTGTGCCGACCCGTTTAGACCCTTTGGGGGCTTTTACTGCTATTCCTCACTATGTTGACTTATGATTTACACTCAGCCCTATTATGCATAACTGATTTCGAAACTTAACCCTATTTAAAATATTTTGAGATATAAAATGATATTTTGGGTCGAGTACCCCGTTTTACTGATAGCCCGAGTGGCTTTTTGAGAGATTTATGACTGTATGTGGCCGAGAGCCTATGTTGTGAGGATTCAATGGGATCGGGCTATGCGCCGTAGCATGTTACATTGTTTATGATTTGTGAGAGGCCGAGATCCTGAGTGATTATGCCATGAGATGGCTTGATATTAGCGCTTGGGCTGTAGGATCCCCTACGGAGTCTGTACACAACCCCAGTGAGCATGCGTACCTACTGAGTGCGAGTGCCGAGTTCCGAGTGCCGAGTGCCGAGTGATTGGGAGGTATGAGTGACTGTGAAGTTGCCCAAGGGGATGATTATGAGTGACTGTGAGATTGCCCGGAGGGATGATTATGAGGTATGCCCGAGGGGCTGATTCTGAGTGATGTTATGCGCAAGGGGCTATTTCTTATTCATGTTTTTCCCGAGTGGCTACTTATGATTCATTTCATTTTACACTAAACTTCTTGGACATTTTTCTGAAATCGTTGGAAATTCCACTTTTCAAAGGAGTTTTTACATTGGCTTTTTAAGCGTGATGATTTAACGTATACACTGTTGGAAAGAAAGACTGTGCTTATTGTGAAATGATGATTTGACGTTATATGTTTCTTACTGCTCATACCTGATTTATTTTCATTACTACTGAGTTGGTGTACTCATATTACTCTCTGCACCTTGTGTGCAGATCCAAGTGCTAGGGCAGAGTGAGTTGTGTATCTGTTCAGAGATGTCACGACCCCAAATCCTAATTGGGTGTGATGGCGCCTATCGTGGAACTAGGCTAGCCGACTACCGCGTGTTCACATTTCCTTTTGAAAATACCATTTAAGTTTCAAGCAATTCATAACAATATACAGAAAGTTCTTAATATAATAGGTAAATTTTATATACAGTACTGCCATCCCCAAAACTTAGAGCCAACATGTCATGAGCATCTAGTGAAATAAGCCAAAATAAAGTGTTATGATACAAAACTCCAAATAAAGCTAAATACAACAGGAAGGGAAAGCAGAGATGCTGCGAACGCTGAACAGCTAACTCCATATCCCCACGATTTTGCCCCGCTGCGATATATATATATATATATATATATATATATATATATATATATATATATATATATATATATATATGCTAACGTTTGATATCTGCACACAGAGGTGAGGGGAGTAATGTAAGTACGCCAGCTCAGTAGTAATGGAAATAAATCAAGTCTAAGTAGCAAGGAATCACATAAAAATCAATGTCATCAAGTCACAATATACACAACCTTACTTTCCAATAGTATACATAGACATACGAAATCGCCATGCCTTACAAATTAACTTCACAAAAGTCCTTAAAACAATGCACATCTTTAACAACTTTAATATTAGGATTTGGTATGCAAATGAATGTAGTAAAATCATAAGTAGCCTCTCGGGAAAAAACATGTTTCATAATCAGCCCCTCGGGCATGCCTCACAATCTCTCAGCACCTCACAATCACTCAACACCTCACAGCCACTCAAGCCTCCCAATCACTCGCACTCGGTGCGCTCACTAGGGGTGTGTACAGACTCTGGAGGGGCTCCTTCAGCCCAAGCGCTAATATCACTCAGCACCTCACCATCACTCTTGGCCGTCGGCCTCACTCGGTGGAACCACTCGAAAATCCCCTCGGGCGAAGTAATAGAACGGGGTACTCGACCTGAAAACATCATTTTAATGCTGATGTAGTGTAAATCAGGCTGAGTTTCAAATAAAACAGTATGCACGATGATGCTGAGTAAAATCGTCAACAGGTAGTGAGGAAAACCGCAGTAAAACGCCCTTAAAGGGGTTTAAACAGATCGGCACAAGGCCCCAAACACAGCTTAAAACCCAAGTATTTCACAAATCATTAGAACATAATTTAACATAAGATTTTGAGTAAATATGCAACTCATTAGTTGCCGTAGAGAGGACCTAGTCCAATCCAAAAACCAGTACGCGCCACATATTTGTCATCTGACATGTGTGCCATTCCAAATTAAGTGAGAAAATAATGCAGTCCGGGGTTCCATACCCTCAGGACAAGATTTAAGACCATTACATACCTCTACCGGGCCGCGACACTAGTCCGCTATGCCTTTGCCCCTCAAATTGGCTCTTGATTGATCCGAATCTAGCCAAAACCAGTTCAATATCATTAATATATACTCAAGGAACCCAACCCAATCGAAAATTATCCCATAACATACCAACATATCCCATAACATTAGTCAAACTTAATCGATCCTTCGAAACACCAAAACCAACACGAGAACACCAAATTTACATCAAATTCAACCCTAAGAACTTCGAAACATCCAAATTTTGCACACTACGTCGAAACCAACCAAAACACCTCCGATTAACCTGAAATTTTTCAGACATATCCAAATGACATTACGAAACTGTTCCAACTTCCGAAATTCCATTCTGACCCCGATAGCCTATTTTCCACTGCAGACCGGAAATCGCCAAAAATTAACTTTCGCCAATTCAAGCCTAATTCTACTCCGGACATCACCAAAATATTCCGAACACACTCCCAAGTCCCAAATCACCTAACGAAACAATCCGAGCCATAAAATCCACATTCCGACGTCGTTTACCAATAAGTCAACTCTGAGTTGACTTTCTCAACTATTAGGCTACTTTAAAAGGCTAAATGCCTGAACTCTCACCATAAGTACTCCAGACCCAAACCAACTGATCCAACACATCAAATACAAGATAGAAATACATAACAAATGCAGAAATCGGGGAAATGGGGTAAATCTGACAGAACAACCGGTCGGGTCATTACATCTTCCCCCTCTTAAACAAATGTTCGTCCTCGAACGGGTCTAGAAACATACCTGGAGCCTCGAATAAGTGAGAATATCTGTCCCGCATCTGCCGCTTTGTCTCCCGGGTGGCATCCTCCACCGGCTGCCCTCTCCACTTAACCTTCACTGAAGCTATATCCTTAGACCTCAGCTTCCTGAGCTGACGACCCAAAATAGCTACTGGCTCTACCTCATATGACATATCACCCTCTAGCTGAACCGTGCAGAAGTCCAAAACATGGGAAGGGTCACCAACATAGTTCCGAAGCATCGAAACATGGAATACTGGATGAATGCTCGACAAACTGGTAGGCACAGCAAACCTATAGGACACCTCCCCAACCCTTTGAAGTACCTCAAATGGTCCAATGAACCTGGGACTCAGCTTTCCTCTCCTCCCGAATCTCATAACACCCTTCATGAGTGATACCTTCAGCAATACCCTATCCCCAACCATCAAAGACACATCTCGGACCTTTCGGTCCGCATAACTCTTCTGCCTAGACTGCGCCGTGTGAAGCGGCTCCTGAATCAACTTTGCCTTACTCAAAGCATCCTGAACCAAGTCTGTGCCAAATAGCCTAGCATCGCTCGGCTCAAACCAACCAATCGGAGATCTACACCTCCTACTACACAAGGCCTCATATGGAGCCATCTGAATACTCGATTGATAGTTGTTATTATATGCAAACTCCGCTAGTGGCAGAAACTGATCCCACGAACCACCAAAGTCAATCACACAAGAACGCAACATGTCCTCCAAAACCTTAATGGTACGCTCCGACTGCCTGTCAGTCTGAGGATGAAACGATGTGCTCAACTCAACCTGAGTACCCAACTCTCTCTGCACGGCTCTCCAAAACTGGGATGTGAATTGAGTGCCTCTGTCGGAAATGATAGAAACCGGAACCCCATGCAAACAGACAATCTCCCTGATATAAATCTCAGCTAACCTCTCCGATGAATACGTAGTACCAACAGGAATGAAGTGCGCGGACTTGGTCAGCCGATCCACAATAACCCATATAACATCAAACCTCCTCGAAGTCCGTGGGAGTCCAACTACGAAGTCCATGGCGATCCGCTCCCACTTCCACTCCGGAATATCAAACCTCTTAAGCAATCCACCCGGTATCTGGTGCTCATAATTGACCTACTGACAGTTGAGACACCGAGACACAAACTCCACCACATCCTTCTTCATTCTCCTCTACCAATAATGCTACCTCAAATCATGATACATCTTTGCGGCACCCAGATGGATGGAATACCGTTAACTATGAGCCTCTACTAGAACCAAATCTCGAAGTCCATCTACATTGGGCACGCGAATCCGGCCCTGCATCCTCATGACCCCATCATCACCAATAACCACATCTCTGGCATCACCGCGACGTACCCTGTCCTGAAGAACAAGCAAATGTGGATCATCATACTGGCGTGCTCTATCTGATCGTAAAGAGAAGACCTAGAGGCTACACAAGTCAACACCCCCGGGGGTTCTGATAGATCCAATCTCACCAAATGACCTGCTAAGGCCTGAAAATCAAGAGATAATGGCCTCTATGCTACTGGAAGGTAAGCTAAACTCCCCAAACTCTCTGCTCTGCAACTCAAGGCATCGGCCACTACATTGGCCTTCCCCGGATGATATAAGATAGTGAGGTCACAATCCTTGAGGAGCTCTAACCATCTCCTCTGACGCAAATTCAAGTCTTTCTGCCTCAGCAGATACTGCAAACTGCGATGATCAGTGAAAATCTCACACTGCACTCCATACAAGATAATGCCGCCAAATCTTCAAGGCATGAACAATGGCAGCTAAGTCAAGATTGTGCACTGGATAATTCTTCTTGTGCACCTTCAACTGTCTGGACGCGTAGGCAATGACCCTACCGTCCTGCATCAATACCTCTCCCAAGCCAACTCTGGAAGCATCACAATAAACTGTGTAAGAACCCGAACCAGCAGGCAAAACTAGTATTGGAGTTGTAGTCAATGCTGATTTGAGCTTCTGAAAGCTCTCCTCACTCATCAGACCATTTAAATAGAGCACCCTTATGGGTAATCTAGTCAAAGGTGAAGCTATCGAAGAGAATCCCTCCACAAAGCGACGGTAATATCCCGCCAAACCAAGGAAACTCCTAATCTCTATAGTTGAGGACGGTCTGGACCAACCTTGCACCGCCTCTATCTTCTTTGGATCAACCTGAATGCCCTCACTGGACACCACTTGTACCAAGAAAGCTACCGATCCTAGCCAAAACTCACACTTAGAGAATTTCGCATAAATATCCTCCTCCCTCAATCTCTGTAACACAATTCTCAATTGCTGAGCATGCTTTTCCTGGCTACGAGAATAAACCAGGATGTCATCAATGAACAAAATGACGAAGGAATCAAGATAAGGCTGAAACACGCTGTTCATCAATTGCATGAACGCATCTGGGGAATTGGTCAGCCCAAACGACATAACCAAGAACTTATAATGACCATACCTGGTCCTAAAAGCAGTCTTCGGGATATCAGAATCCCGAATCCTCAGCTGCTAGTACCCGGATCTCAAATCAATCTTGGAAAATACTCTAGCTCCTTGAAGCTGGTCAAACAGATCATCAATACGGGGCAAGGGATACCGGTTCTTCATCGTAACCCTATTCAACTGCCGATAATCAATACACATATGCATGGACCGATCCTTCTTCTTAAAGATTTAAGACCATTATTTACCTCTACCGGGCTGCGACACTAGTCCGCTATGCCTTTGCCCCTAAAATTGGCTCCCGATTGATCCGAATCTAACCAAAACCAGTTCAACATCATTAATATATACTCAAGGAACACAACCCAATCGAAAATTATCAATTTAATCAAAAATCTCGAAATTCGGCCAAATCCGAGACCCGGGCCCACATCTCGGAATTTAATAATTTTTACATCATTGGAAACCTCGTCCTCCCATGATTCTATACATACAAAGAACACCAAAATCGGACCACAATTTCCCACTCAAATCCTCAAAAGAAAAATAAATTTTCCATGCACCCTTCTTCTCTAACTTTGGCTAGATTTCCAGAGTTTTTGTGGTTTAATCACTTAGGAATTGACATAGAAACGTGTTATGAAGTTTAAATTCTTACCTCCAGATGATTTCCCTTGATCCCCCTTCAATTCTATTTCGAAAGCTCTCAAGTCCGCATGAAACAATGGAGAAAATAACAACCAAATTCGCACTTCCGGCCTTTTAAACATTCTGCGCAGCTAAAATACTTCCTTCACTACGATCGCAAACTTTGGCACGTGATCGCGAAGAACAAACTCGCTGCCCCACCAATTAACCCTACGCGATCACAGACAACCTCACGCAATCGCAATTCATCAAGACTTAAACCCATGTGATCGCAAACCCTTCCACGCGATCGCGAATAACAAAGCTCAACTCACCCACGCGCCCCTCTAACTCTACGCGATCAGAAACCAGAACACGCGATCGCACTGACCAAACACTAATACTTACGCAATCGCAAACCATTCCACGCGATCGAGATTAACAAAAATCCTTCATCACCAATTAACCCTACATGATCACAAACATTCTCACGCGATGGCGTAGAAGTAAACCAGAACCTTACACCAAAAGCAATCTGCCCAGAATTCAAGACAAAAGTTGATCCGTTAACCATCCGAAACACACTCAAGCCCCTCGGGACCTCAACTAAACATACCAACATATTTCATAACATCATTCAAACTTAGTCGAGCCTTCGAAACACCAAAAACAACACGAGAACACCAAATTTACATCAAATTCAAGCGTAAGAACTTTGAAACTTCCAAATTTCGCCAACTACGTCGAAACAAAACCAAAACACTTCCGATTAACCTGAAATTCTGTAGACATATAAAAAATGACATTACGAAACTGTTCCAGCTTCCAGAATTCCATTCCGACCCGGATAGCCTATTTTCCACTGCCGACCGAAAATCTCCAAAAACTAACTTTCGCCAATTCAAGCCTAATTCTACTCCAAACATCACAAAAATATTCTGAACATACTCCCAAGTCCCAAATCACCTTACGAAGATATCCGAGCCATAAAATCCGCATTCCGAGGCCATTTACCAATAAGTCAACTCTCAGTTGACTTCTCAACTATTAGACTACTTTAGAAGGCTAAATGCCTAAACTCTCACCATAACTACTCCGGACCCAAACCAACTGATCCAGCACATCAAAAACAAGATAGCAATACATAACAAATGCAGAAAATAGGGGAAATGGAGTAAATCTCACGGAACGACCGGTCGGGTCGTTATAAGAGACTTCTGAGAGATTTTGCGAGGTAGTTGCACGCGTCTACCGCCCTGCTCTATCTCCTGCTTACTATTATAGAGTTTATTTCCCTTTAAGTTGTATATTTCCTATAGGTTCTCATGACCAGTGACTCCGGGATCTTGGGGTTGTATTTTATATTTGGTATAACTTTATCTGTTTTAGAATAATTAAACGAAACCTTTATAGGTTATCAGTTTAGTAATAATATAAATGAAAGATTTTTTTACGTTTGAGCGTTATTTTAGCCGGCCTAGTTCTATGATAGGCGCTATCACGACAAGTTTAGATTTGGGATCATGATAGTATAACATGTCTGAATTAATATAAATGGCGGAATAAATATTCAACATTAGCTAGTGTGCATATACCATAATACCATATTCCCAAAATAGGTAGTACAGAATCATGAGCTATAAAACCGAATATAAAAGATATATTAATAGTACAATATTGTTTGAATGAATAAATGACAGTATAAAGCTAACGTAAAGGGAGCCCATGGATCATCGAAGATCATGAAACACTACCTTGAATCCTCTATATCAACAATAATTCTCACTTCTGAGTTCCGCTGCCACTAACGCTGGGATCTGCACAAAAATATGTAAAGTTTAGTATGAGTATGGGAAAATGTATACTCAGCATGTATCAAGACTAACCTTCGTGAAGTAGTGACGAGGTTCAACTTGTGTGATACTCACTAATCAAATAACCTATGTGATATATAATAACTTGCAACAAGAATATAACAAGATGCATTATCTTCAACTATCAATCAAGATCTATCAATTCAACATTGATAAATCAGTCTTGACAAGAAAGTCATCACCAAACAATAGAGGCAGCGAGTAGTATGTTATAATTCAACATAAAATCATGTAAAGTGTATAATAAGGCATTAAGGATTTACTTGCATGGTCAAAGCTTCAACCTTTATTCTCCACAATTCAAAATCATCGGATTTTATATTAGAATTAGCCAACATCGGTCAATTAACCACGAATCCGCATGTACGCCATCAAGAGAGAAACATGAGAGGGGAACCCTATGGGGATGGATCAAAATCCACATGCTCCACAGTATAACATACTTGTGCATAAATGCCAGAAACATAACAATCCAAGATACAAGTTTATCATAAAAGAGACACATGTTCCCAATTTTCAATAAGGTGCACAAGGACATAATAATAATAAAAATAATAATAATAAAAAAAAAGTGCGGATATGTGCTCAAGATATAAAGTTTGACTACAGTTAAATCAATTACAACAACAATTCCACAATATCCCATCTTCGATATTACGAGATATTAATCCTAAACATGATCTCTAGCATAAAAGGATAAGTTCACGTGGTCATACAAGTGATTAAACATGTATCATAGAAAGCACACAATCAAAAAAAGCCATAATAGAAGACTAAAGTCTAATCCGATTGTAAATCACACATGGAATCCATCTATACCCTTTCCCTCTCGCTTACATATCACTTTTCACATATTACAACTAGACAAATAGGCTCAAATACTAAAGGTTATTCCCTCACACAAAATTAGGTAAGATACTTACCTTAACAAGTCCAAATCAACCTTCTAAAATTTCACTTCCCACTTAAATTACCTCCAACCGGCTCGAATCTAGCCAAAAATAAAATAACAACGTCAAATAAGGTTAGGAAATAATTTCAAATACTAAACTTTCAATCTTTATTTAATTCTTAAAAATCAATAAAAGTCAACCCAGGCCCATATGGTCAAAATCCGAGTCAAAAGTTTATCCCAACTATCCATAACCCTCTAGTCCAAATATATGTTTAGAATCTAAAACCAAGTCGAAATTATAGCTCAAAATCCAAATTTTCACTCTACTAAGATGTAGGAAAACCCCCCAAATTTACCTTAAAATTCCATGTTTTGGTGTTAATAACCTATGTAGATACTTGAAATATTATAAAAAATGAGTAGAAATCACTTACTTGTATGACTCCAAGAAAAATCACCCAACTCCTAGTCTGTGTGGTTCAAAATATTAGAGAATGGGCTAAAATAGCGAAATACAACACTTAAATGCACTGCTCAGGTGTACTCCTCGTGAATGAGGCACATGCCCCGCGTTCGCGAACCCTAATCTACCTCTCCAAGAAATACACTTTGTGGAGGTGGCATAGCCCTTGCAAAGCGAATGCCAAATAGCCCAGCCTTTTGCATAGACGACCAAGACCTAATGAATGCGAAGACATAAACCCCCAACTCCCACTCTCAAACGCAAACACGACCTCTTGGCACGCACGCGAAGAACAAACCCACCAGCCATCACGAATGCGGTCCCACAGGCATAAACGCGAAGAACAAATTTTTCCCAGCTCCTATTCCTTGATCAGGAACGCGAGACTCCCCTCATGACCGCGATAAACACAAGACACTAGCACATTAGCCAACTCCGAGATGCTCCAGGCGGTCCAAAACTCATTCGAGCCATCTGAGACTCCGTTCAATCATACCAACAAGTCCATAAAAACTACCTAGACTGATTCAAAGCCTCAAAACACATACTCTCGCAATCCAAAATACCAACATCGGGGATGTGATGGCGCCTAACACCATTTGCTAGGCAGCCCTACGAACAAAAATAATGTGAAGGAAAAGCAGTAAATATCAAATAATTCAATGGCAATATGACATAAAATAACCCGAGATCTGGTGTCACAAGTGCATGAGTAGCTAGATTCAACTAAATACAAGGTTATAAAAAGGAATACAACGCTGTCCAAAATGAAATAGAAATAGTACAATAAAATAGGAAACTGACTTCTAAGGCATGCGAACGGGATGCAAATATACGCTAAGTGCCTCTCGGGACACCACTGGTACCATTCTCAAAATTTGCACAAGTAGTGCAAGAGTATATTTTGAGACAACTGACCCAATGTACTCAGTAAGCGCCGAGCCTAACACCGGTGAGATAGTGACGATGCTAAGACAAGACACCTACTAAAAACATGTGCAAATATGTATATAAAGCAACAAAAATAAAAGTAAAGCATCGAAATATATAACGAGGGTGGGGGCACATAATAAGGGCAACAATCGGAACAATAAGTGCCAAATCACCAAGTATGTCTCATTCTGAACTAAGCCTTGAAACCTCAAAATTAAACTCGCACTTCAAATATTAAGTTAAAGCGATGAAATAGTCAAATTGCACGGCATCACCCTTCATGTTTTTAGTCTCATCCTCGCCATATAATATAAATAAAGCATGTGCACGACATCACCCTTTATACTTCTACTCTCATCCTCACATGACATGATAATGGAAAGTAAGTGCACGACATTACTCTTCGTGGTTTTAATCTCTTACTCACATGATAATAAAATGCATTGGCATGACATTACCCTTCGTTTTTTAGTCACAAGTTCACTCAAGCGATGACATCAATATGCAAATATGGCACGGTAACACCCTTCGTGCTTTTTTCACTCTTCCTCACCAAGCATTAATAATAACCCAAAGTATCAAGCAAGGCTAGAAGGAAATTTCAAGATCAACCATGGTGCTTGAAGAAAATTCAACTTTGAATATCCCAACAACTTCAAAATAAGCAATAAGCACGAAAATGAACAATTTAAGGAATAACAATCTAATGAAGGCATAGTAAATGAAGCAACATGGTACTATTAGACAATTTCCACATGCATGCTTTAACCCAACGACAATGTATATATACTCGTCACCTTGCTTGTGTACAATCACCACACATAATTCATGCCGAAAATGGACCAACATGTCCTAATTACCTCAAGTCAAAGTTAACCACGACATATACCTCACTCCGCAACTAAATCAATAATTAATCACAGTTTTTGATTTTAGAACAAGCCTCCAAACCAACCAAATTTAGCTAAATATCAATCAAATAATTTAAAATAAGCTTTAGAAACTACTCACGAATGAAAAAGGTTCAATTTGTGAAAATTTTTGAAAAAGTCAACAAAAGTCGACAACGGGCTCGCTGGTCGAAATCTGAGTTTCGGACCAAACCCCGGTTACTCATTATCCCCCGAGCCCGGTTATGTGATTTATATCGAAATCCGGCCTAGATTTGAGGTCTAAATCTCAATGTTACAAAAAATTCCGAAATTCTACCAAATACCCCTAATTTGTACCATGAAATTCATAGATTTGATATTAAAAAATCATGGAAAGTACTAGAAATTGATTGAAAAGTAATTAGAGATGCATACAAATGAATTTGGGAAGAAAAAGTTCTTCAAAAATTACCTCTAAAGCGCTTAGGGTTGAAGAATGGGGTAAAATGAGTGAATTCCTGATTTCTCAATCTTTTACCCAGTTGTAGATGTCGTATTTGCAAACCCTTGTTCGCAAATGCGACACACTGATCGCAATTGTGATCAGTGCATCAGGTGCACAGAAATATCAAATGCGACAAAAATCTCACAAATGTGATATGCCCATCCATCACAAATGAGGGTAAAAGCTTCGCATTTGTGAAGCTGTCAAAAGCTACAAGAGTTCGCAAAAGCGGACAAATATTCGAAAATGCAAGCCCCTCCCGGACCGCAAATGCGATGTTTCATTTGAAAATACGATGCCCAACACCTAGTTCCCATTTCTCAAATGAAATCCAATGATCGCAAAGCGAGCTCACAAATGCGAGACCTACAGGCTTGCACCAATAAAGCCTTGCACCAGAAGTCCTAAAACCATCCAAATTCAGCGAATACTCAAAATGAACTCAATCAAGCCCCTCGGGATGCAACAGCATCCTAAAAACTTTATCGCTACCTCAAATCATCAGAATAACATCAAATAACAAGAATGGATCATTCAAGCTCAAGATTTCAACTTGAAAACTCAATTTTCACATTTTTTCTTTTAATGCGCTGAAATGCGCTCGTGTCAACCTGACCCCAACCAAATGCGTGTACAAGCCAAAAATATCATATGTACCTAGCAGAATTGACAAAGCACTGATATGGGTTCGTTTACCAAAAATGATGACCATGGTCAACTCTAGCCTTTTTAAGTCAAAAATCTCATTTTTTAAAAATATTTACATAAAAGCTTTCCGAAAAATTTCACGGACCATACACGCAAATCATGAAACATAAGATGAAGCTATGGGAGGTCTCGGAACACAAAAATAAAGGCTAGTACCCAAAACAACCTATCAGGTCGTCACATTCTCAACCTCTAAAAGAAACGCTCATCCTCGAACGGACATAGAAAATGACCTAGACCGGTAAATAGGTAGGTGTATCTACTCCGAATATCGGACTCTGGCTCCCACGTAGCCTTCTCAATCAGATGAACTCTCCATTGTGCCTTCACAAAAATAAAACTCTTGGATCTCAGCTTACGAACATGTCGTTCTAGAACAGCTATTGGCTTTTTCTCACAGGTCAGATTTTCATCAAACTGCACTGTGCTGAAGTCCAAAATATATGATCTATCCTTATTGTACTTCGAAGCATGGAAATGTGTAATACTGGATGTACCCTGCTAGGCTAGCAGGAAATGCAATCCTGCAAAGAACCTCCCCGATTCTCTCTAATATCTCAAACGGGCCAATAAACATCGGGCTCAACTTTCTCCTCTTCCCAAACTACTTCACGCCCTTCACATGCAACCTCGTAGAAGAACCATCTCACCCACATTGAAAGCCACTTCTCGAACCTTCCTGTCTGCATAAAACTTTTGTCCGGACTGAGCTATACAAAACTGCTCCCGAATCACCTTAACCTTCTCCATAGCATCACGACAAAATCAATGCCTAACAATATATCCTCTCCATGCTCGAACCAACCAATTGGCGAACGACATCGAATTTCATATAAGGCCTTGTACCGAGCCATCTGGATGCTCGACTGATGGTTGTTATTATAGGTGAACTCCGCTGGAGGTAAAAAATGGGTCCCACACACCCCAAAATCCATAGAGCATGCCCGCAACATGTCCTCTAATATCTGAATAGTGATCTCAAACTGACCATCCGTCTTAGGATGAAATGCAACACTCAGCTCGACCCGCGTACCCAACTCTCGCTGCACGACTATCCAAAAATTCAATGTGAACTACATCTTGGTTAGAAATGATGGAAAAAGTCACGCACTGCAGGAGGATAATCTCCCGAATGTAAATCTTATCCATTCGCTCTGAAGAATAGGAAGTCATCATCGGAATGAAGTGAGCAGACTTAGTCAACCGATCAACAATAACCTAGACTGCGTCATATTTCCACAATGTCCTTCGTAAGCCTACCGTAAAATCCATAGTAATGCCCTCCCACTTCCACTCTATATCTCCAATCTCTGAGTCAACCCACCTGGTTTTTGATGCTCGCACTTCTTGACACTTCAAACACCAAGAAACATATGTAACAATACCTCGCCACCAATAGAGTTGTTTCATGTCACGGTACATCTTCGTGACACCTGGGTGAGTGGAATAGCCGAAATATGAGCCCCTTAAGGTTCCCCACTCTCAACCCATCAACATTAGGAACACAAATCTTGCCCTGAAGCTGCATAACACCATCATCGCCAATCACCACCTCCTCAGTACCACCCCACTGCATTGTGTCTTTAAACACTAACAAGAGATGATCATTAAACTGGTGAGCCTTGATATGCTCCAACAATGAGGATTGTGCTAAAACACAAGCAAGAATTCGGCTCGGATATGAAACATCAAATCTCACGAATCGATTGGCCAAAGCCTGAACATCCATAGCTAGTGGCCTCTCCACTAACGGTAAATATGCCAAACTGCCCATACTATTGGAGTTCCAACTCAATGCATCTGACTCTACATTGGCCTTCCCCGGATAATATAATATGGTGATTATGGTATTTCAACAACTCCAACCATCTACGCTTCCACAAATTAGGGTCCTTTGCTTGAAAAGGGGTCGGTATAGACTTCACATAGAACACCGTTTATATAGTCCCTCAAAATATTCAGCGTGTGAACAATGACTGCAAACTCTAAGTCAGACATGAGGTATTTCTTCTCATGAACCTTCAACTACCGAGATGTGTAGGAAATCATCCTACCGTCCTAGATAACCATAGCTCCATGCCCAATATGCGATGCATCACAATACATGGTGTAAGATCCCGAACCGGTAGGCAACACCAACACTGGGGCGCTAGTCAATGCAGTCTTGAGCTTCTGAAAGCTCATCTCACACTCGTCGGACCATCTAAAAAGAGCACCCTTCTAGGTCAACTTGGTCAATGAGGTTTAGATAGATGAAAACCTCTCCACGAGCCGGTGATAACAACCTGCCAAACCCAAGAAGCTACGAATCTCCATAGCTGAAGTAGGTCTAGGCCAGTTATGAACCGCCTCAATCTTCTTAGGATCCACTTTAATGCCTCTGGAAGATACAACATGGTCCAAAAAAGCAACCGAGTCCAATAAGAACTCACACTTTGAAAACTTGGCATATAAATAACGAACCCCCTGAGTCTGAAGCGTGATTCTCTTCTTGCAACCCCAACTCTAACACGAGGATTGACAATGACCAAGAAAACTAATATAGACAACCAGCTCCTAAAGAAAGGAATGAGCTATTCGATGCCCGTTAATGTTTTGTGCATACATGACATTGTCAGATATAGTTACCCAAGAGATTCTCATATATGATATTGCTACTTCAATAAAGATGAATCTTTTTATAAACTAAAAAGGGACTAAGGAAATTAGTTGTCAATTACATTCTTAAATTGGTGCCAAACTCACAGATCAACAATGGTATTGCGATACTAACAAAGGAAAAAAAACAAGAGATGCTAATTCTGATATTTCAATGAACGCAAATATTTTAAGTGAATACGTAACAATGAGAGGCTCATTATGCAACAACAAGTGATCTTACTTAGTTGCGATGGTTGGCTTTATTTGTTGAGGTAGATGTGGCTTTCTAGTACATTACAAATAGTAATTTAGTTATATGATATTTTTTATAAGAGACCAGTGAAAATAACACTAGAGTTCCGAAAATAAAACACATGAACTTTATATAGGTTACTTTATTATATTCAAATTGTAAGCGGGTATAAGAGACCACATTTTTTGGGGTGTGATATTTGACTAAGAATCCATATTTTTTGGCTTGCATTTTGTCTTAATCGTGCTAGCTTTAACGTGAATATTGATGACTTGAGTTTAATCATGGTGCTTAGATTTGTAGGAGTCAATCAGAAGTTATTTTGAAAGAACGTGGGCGATTTGAAGCCAAAATGGAAGAATTTTGAGAGAGTATGAGTTTGGCATACAGAAGGGCATAAGACACCAACTAAAACACCAAAAGCAGCTGAGCACAAAGTACACAAAATTTCGGTGTCCAGTTTGGCATTTGGCACACCTCAAAATGGCAAAGGAAGCAGGTGGAAACCTTCAATATCCAGCTTGGCGCCCCGCGCTAGGTGTGGCGCCAAACTGTGAGAACTCTTCTATTTTGACTTGGAGAACACTATATCGGTATTACACGTCCCTAACAAGCATAAAAGGTTTTCTAAACCTACTTTGAAAGGTAAAGCATTATTTGGAGGCAATATCAACATGTGGAGCAATTCTGGGGGCGAAAAACATCTAGTTCTTCATTACTTCATCTTTTATTTGTAATTTATTCATGAAATATACTTTGATAATTGGTGCGACATTAATAAGTGGCTAAGAACTCTATTTTATAGGGTTGTGATTGTCATGAATATTGGCATTGTTAATTCGAATTAACATTTTGTGGTTGTTTTTTTAATTCTAGTTTTAACTTGTGAATTATTATAGCTCCCAATTTATCATACTTTCCCTTCTATGTTTGGTAAAGAGATATGTAGATTAGAGTAGAATTAGAGAGATCTTGTTTCTAACTCGGGAAAAGATTTCGCGGTTAGAATAAGAATATACCTAACAATCTTGATTTATTGAATAACATATTATATTCGGTAATAATAAATTCAGCACAACAGGAATGTAGGTTGATATATTGTGAATAGACGGATTGTAGTGTGGAATCATGCTATTCATATACACGATCCGGTCAACTAACAACCATAGATAATTTGGACTAATAGGTGCAATTACGAACTCAATAGGAATGATAAACCAACCCTAACCCTTGAATTTTCTTCCAATGTGATGAAAATTAAAATCACAATCTCTTTCTTCGTGTGAATTTAGTTAAGCATTCGTTTAATTTTTACAAAAGTAGTTTAGTAGAAAAGCTTCATTCTATTTACCTCGGACAATTGACTAACATTTCTTCTAAGTCTTTTTGGGTTCAAAATTTGGTTTTCGGGTCACTTCATTACTTTAAGAATACATATAATTACATGTATTTGGGGAACCAAAAAATTTTGGCACCGTTGTGTAACGATCTTGCCGGTCAGTTTGTATATTCGAGCATCGTTTCTCTACTTGATATTTTTCGTATTCTTGTTTTGTTATTTTGTGACTTATGGGGATTGTTGACTTGTTCAATTGGACTTTTTAGTTCCACTTTTGAATGCTTATGTTGTAAGAGTTGATCAAGATTTGGCATTTTCAGAAGCAATCTTAGATTGGTAATTTTTGATGCCAATAGGTTCGTATGTAATTTTGGACTTAAGCGTATGTTAGTATTTAAATTGGGAGGTTTTTAGATTGTTTTAACTTCAGTTTTCGAAAGTTAGAAATTTGAAGGTTTGGAGAGTTCATAAGTTTGACCAAAAGTTCACTTTGATGATATCAGGTTTGAATTATTGTTACGGAATTTCGAATATGTTCGTTTTGTTATTTAAAACTTGTGTGAAAAGATTGGATGCAATAAGGATCGGTTAGGCTTGAATCAGACGCTTGGTTAGCATTTTGGAAGTTCTTGAACTAACGAGAATTTCAACTTGTTTTTTGATCATTGATTCATTTATGTGATGTTATTGTTGTGTGACGACCCGATAGGTTATTTTGAGTACCATCCTTTGTTTGCGTATTCTGAGACATTCCAAAGCTTCATCTGATATTTCTTGAGCAGCGTGCATGGTCCGTGTTATTTTACGGAGAGCATATACATGAAATTTTGAAGAAAATAATATTTTTGACTTAAAAGAGGCTAGAGTTGACCATGATCAAACTTTTTGGTAAATGACCTCGGGTCGATATTTTGTTGATTCCGGTTGGTTCATATCATATTTTTGGACTTTTACGGACGTTTGGTTGGGTTCGAGGTGCCTCGATCACAATTCAGCGCATTATGTAAAAAAATTGTGAAAATTGAGATTTCAAGATGAAATCATGGGTTTTAACGATCATTTCTTGGTTTTTGATGTTATTCCGATTATTTGAGGTAGTGAACAAGTTTGTGATGTTATTACACTTGGGTAAATATTCCTTTTGGTGCTCGAATGGCTCAAGTATGTTTGTAGCGAGTATCACATGAGTTTGGATGGTTTAAGGACTGCTGATGCAAGTCTGCTTCGCATTTGCGAGCCCCTTTTTTGCGGTCATGGTAACACATTTTCAAAATGGGAACTGGGGGATTGGGCATCATATTTGCGAAGGAAAATTCACATTTGAGGCCTTGGCATTTAGCTTCTTTGTTCGCAAATGCGACTTCTGCAGCTGGATAAAAGATCGAAAAATTGGGAGTTAGCTCATTTTATACCATTTTTCTACCCTAAGCTCTTTAAAGGCAATTTTTGAAGAATATTTTCTTCCATTATTCATTGGTAACATCTCTAATTACTTTTCAATCAATTTCAATTACTTCTCATAAATTCTTTACAACAAATCTACGAATTTTAAGGTAGAAACTAGGTGGTTTGGGTAGAATTTAGGGATTTTGTGTAATTGCCTCAAAATCTAGTCGGATTTTGAAACAAAACACATAACCGGAATAGAGGGTGAATGGGTATCAGGCTTTGATCAGAATGACGGATTTCGATCAACCAAGCTTGGGGTTGACTTTTGTTGACTTTTTAAAAAATAATCAAAATTGAACTTTTTTCATTCGTTGGTAGTTCTAAAGCTTATTTTAAATTGTTCGGCCGACAATTCGCTAGATTCTGTTGTTTTGGAAGCTTGTTCGAAAGGCAAAGCCATGATTAATTGTTGTTTTGATTGCAGAGTGACATAAGTGTTGTGGTTACTTTTGACTTGAAGGAATTAGGACTAGTTGGTCCACTTGCTATGTAAATTATGTGTGGAGATGATGTATATGCAAGGTTACGATTGTATATGCGTTGTCACTCGGTTAAAGAATGCAGGTGGAAAGTGTCTTGTTGTACGATGTTGTTTCATTTACTATGCCTTCCATACCTTACTTAGATTGTTATTTGTTAAAATTGATCACTTTCGTGCTTATTGCTTATTTTGAAGTATTTGGGATATTGAAAGTAGAATTTTATTATCAAGCACCATGGTTTATATTGAAATTTTATTCTCACCTTGATCTATACTTTGGGTTATTTTTGTTGCTTGGTGAGGAAGAGTAAAAAACACAAAGAGTGTTGCATGCCCTATTTGCATATTTTATATCATTGCTAGAGTGAATGTGAGGCTAAAGCATGAAGGGTGATGCCATGCACTTACTTGTCATTATCATATCATGTAAGGATGAGAGTGAAAGTAAAGGATGCTGTCGTGCCATTGTATTTATATTATCATGTGAGGAAGAGAGTATAAGCACGAAGGGTGTTGCCATGCACTTACTTGTCATGTGAGGATGAGAGTAAAAGTACAAAGGGTGATTTCGTGCACATGGTTTACTTATATTATATGGTGAGGATGAGTGTAAAAGAATGAAAGGTGATGTCGTGCAATTTGATGATTTCATTGCTTTTACTTGATATTCTAATTGCGAGTTTAATTTGCAGGTTTCGATGCTTATTTCAGAAAGAGATATACTTGGTGATTTGGTACTTGTTGTTCCGGTCGTTGCCCTTATTATGTGCGCCCACCCCCGTTATATATTTAAATGATTTACTTTTTATTTTTCGTTGATTTATATACATATATGCAAGTGTTTTAGTAGGTGTCTTTTCTTAGCCTCATCACACCTCATTGGGCTTTGGCTCGGGGCTTACTGAGTATATTGGGTCAGTTGTACTCATACTACACTTCTACACTTCTCGTGAAAATTTTGATGTTGGAACCAAAAGAGTCCTGAGAGGTACTTATCGGGTACTAACAAGTTGTCACGACCCAAATTTCCCTCTGTTGGAAATCGTGATGGCACCTAGTCTTAGGGACTAGGTAAGCCTAGCAATTACTAAATAACAACAATAATAAAAGGAAAACTAACAGTCCCGATATGGAATCTCAACAGAAAAAACAAATTTTCCCAAAATCGGTAATACAAGTCATAAGCTCTACGAATCTTCTATAACTTCTAATACAACTGATTGGAATAATTACAACAGTTGAATAAAAACAAGAAGGTGACTCCGACGCCTGCGAACGCAGCAGCAGGTTACCCTGAGTCTCCTCGGCATCATCTACACCGCTACTAACAATCAATACCTCGATTTGTGCAAACAAAAATGCATAGAAGTGTAGTATGAGCACACCACAGCGGTGCCCAGTAAGTATCAAGACTAACCCCGATGAAATAGTGACGAGGACTAGTCAAGACACCACTGGTCTAACAAGATAACTGACATGAATATAGAAATAATCAAACACTACATTTATCTACGAATTTATGGAACAATTTACAACAATGACGATATAATATGGAAGGAAATTACAGAAATGAACCACGAAACAGCATAAGAATGCACACAAGGACGGGCACCAAAACAAGCACAAACCGGAAGAAAACACAATGCAATAGAGAACTCCAATAACTCAACTCTATGTCTGTATGTTCACATTGAGCCTTAGCAGTTAAAATCCATAAAACTGGTAGAAGCCTTTAAGCAGCGGTTTGTATGAAAAACTTTGCAAATATGCTCATTTTAATGTAGAGGCTCTCATTTCAAAACATATTTTCTCTAAATATATTTATAAGTATATTGAACAGAGTGAAATACCAAAACATAGTTTCTTTCAAAATACAAAATTTTAACGATGTTTTCCCAAACAAATGACTTCCAAATATCTTTTTATGCAAAACGAATGCTTTTCAAATATCCCTTCGATGTAAAAGTCATTCAACTATATTCTTTTCGAAACCATCACTTTTCAATAAAATCTCGTAATCATAATTAAAATAATAATGCATAAATACGGCACGGAATGTCCCTCGTGCTAAAATAACATAAACACGACACGGAATGTCCCCTCGTGCTAAAGTAACATAAACACGGCATGGAATGTCCCCTCGTGCTAAATAACATAAACATGGAATGGAATGTCCCCTCGTGATAACATAACATAAACACGGCACAGAATGTCTCCTCGTGCTAAATAACATAAACATGGCACGAAATGTCCCCCGTGCTAAATAACATAAACATGGCACGAAATGTCCCCTCGTGCTAAATAATATAAACATGTCACGGAATGTACCCTCGTGCTAAATAACATAAACATGGCATAGAATGTCCCCTCGTGCTAAATAACATAAACATGGAATGGAATGACACCTCGTGCTAAATAACATAAACATGCATGAATGTCCCCTCGTGCTGAATAACACAAACATTGCACGGAATTTCCCCTTGTGCTAAATAACACAAACATGGCACAGAATGTCCCCTCGTGCTAAGTAACATAAACATGGCACGGAATGTCCCCTCGTGCTAAATTACATAAACATGGCACGAAATGTCCCCTCATGCTAAATAACATAAACAACAGCTTGGCAAGGAAAATCAATAAAAAGAAATATAAATCACAACAATCTTGCAAGGGAGTCAACAATGCAAACAATATAATTAACATCACGAACAGTAATAGAAACCATACAATCCTGGCAAGGAAGTCAACAATGAATACAACATCATCCCGGCAAGGGAAAACAACTATAATCAATCTCGCCTAAATAGTTAAGTTCACGGAATAAAACTCAGCTTAAACAAAAGGCCCAGTAACAGGCAACAACAAGGAAAACATCTACAACATAAATGTTTATCAACTAGACCCAAGTAGCACATAAGGAGAAAAATCATAAAAATCATAATGTAAGACTCACGGGCATGCTTGACACCAACGAACGGATGTTCTAACTACGGTGAAACGGCTAATAAACTAGATAACACTAATATAATCAATTTGGCAGTTTTAGGAAGCAATTATAGCATGAAGATAATGGCAGTAAAATATTCAGTTAAGTCAATTAAGATCAACTAGCCAATGAAGGAGTCCAAAAGCAAGTAATTCTAATTTAAGCAGGAAAGGATGAGATTAATAACCAAGGATTCAAATGCAACAATTTCAATTCATACACAGGTAACATAAGAACATACAAATCCCTAAAGGCCAATCTACTAGCAAATAAGTGTGAGTACGCACTCGTCACCTCGTGTACACAGACTACAATCAACAAAGAAGACTCAATCCTAAGGGGTAGTTCCCCCACACAAGGTTAGACAGGATACTTACTCAAAGACGCTAACCCGGTACTCGAAAATTGACTTCTTGGGCGAAAAGACCTCCAGATGGCTCAAAATCCACTAAAACAACTTTAAAATACACAATAAACGTATAAGGAACTATTCCGACTAATAAAATTACAATCTTTACAAAATTATAAAAATCGACCTCCGGTACCGCACCTCGGAACCTGACAAATTTTACAAATTCCGATTACCCATTATAATACGAGTTCACCCATACTAAATTTATCCAATTCCGATAACATTTGGTCTTTCAAATCATGATTTTACATTTTATAAGTTTTCTTCCAAAACCCACAATTCCCTCAACCCAAAACACAAATTAAATGATAAAAACAAGAACTAATTCATGAAATATAATTAATTATAGTGGAAGAACACTTACCCATTAGATTTGTGTGAAAAACCCTTAAAGAATTGCCCAAAATCGAGTTCTAGAAGTCAAAATATGTCAAAAATGGTGAAATCCCGATGTTTTTGGTAAACTTATATTCTGCCCAGGCGTGTAACGAATCGCGATCGTGGAATATGGTTTGCGATCGCGAAGAAGAAAGGAAAAAACTGCCCAGGTACCTTTTTTTTCAATGCGATCGCGGGCCAATTATTGTGATTGCATAGAAGAAGAAATTGCCACTGCCAAAATAGCATTGTGCGATCAATTGTGAAGATGCGATCGCGAAGAAGAGAAAAATATACTTCCGCGATGTATCTATGCGATCGCGTAGAGTGAAGTCTACAAGCTGTGTGATCGCGAAGTAGGCTATGCGATCGCGATTAAGAAAAAATGGGCTGCCCAAAGAGACACTATGCGATCGCGACTACTCCTATAAGATCGTATAGAAGGAAACAAGAAGGTAAATTTCAGCTGTTCAAAAATAAGGGAATTGGACCCGACACCCATCCGAAAATTACCTGAGGCCCCCAAGATCCCATCTAAATGAAAAAGAAAGTCTTATAACATAACACAGACTCTCTCGAGGTTTCAAACCATATAAAACAATACTAAAACGATGAATTAAACCAAAACTCAATGAAATTCCTCAAAACTTCATTAAACATAAAATTTTGCATTTACGGTCCGAATCACATCTAATGAAGTCCGTTTCTTATCATACTTCACAGATATGGCACAAATATTATGTCGAACCTGTATCGGGCTCCAGAACCATAATACGTGCCTGATACCACAGGTTTCACATATAATTTCATTTTTAAAAACCTCTTTTATTTTCAGAGAACAATTTCTTTTAGAAATTCATTTCTCGGACTTGAGACCTCAGAATTCGATTCCGGGCATACGCCCAAGTCCCATATTTTCCTACGGGAACTCCGGGATCGTCAAATCACGGGACTAGGTCCGTTTACCAAAAATGTTAACGGAAGTCAACTTTATTAAAATTTCTAAAACAAAATTATCATTTTTTAAGTTTTTCACATAAAGGCTTCCCGGTTTACATGATCGGGATGTGCACACAAATCGAGGTGAGATTGAAGGAGGTTTTCACGATCTCGGAACACAGAATTAGCTAGAAATATACAGGATGACCTTTTGGGTCATCACACAAGTGACTCCAGGTAGAGCTGCATCTCGTCCGTAGGACATAAAAGTCAGTTTCCTATTTTAATGTACCATTTCCATTTCATTTTGGATAGTGTTGTATTCTTTTTTAAACCCTTGTATTTAGGTGAATCTAGCTAATCATGTACTTGTGATAGCACATGCGGGAGTATTTTATGTCATGTTACTGTTCAGATTTTTTATATTTACTACCTTTTCTACAGTCTTACATTCATTGTGTTTGCTTTCCTAGCAAGCGGTGTTAGGTGCCATCACGGACCCAAGGTTGTGATTTCGGATCGTGACAAGTTGGTATCAAATCACTAGGTTGCCTAGATCTCACGAGTCATGAGCAAGCTTAGCGGATTCTAGAGGATCGGCACGAAGACGTCTATGCCTATTTTCTAGAGGCTATAAGGCTTTAGGAAATTTCGCTTCCTTCTTACTCTGTCATGCGACTTAATTCTATCGCTGAATTTTGAATTTTTCTATTTTTGTCCTATCACAGATGGTGAGGACACGTATAGCATCTATAGCTAGTCATGAGCCGGAACCCCAAGTTAGTGCCATTACCTAGGGTAGAGGCCGGGGCCGAGGTAGAGCTCAGTCTGGAGCCCGTGTAGCTGCACCTACTGTAGAGCCTCAAATCGAGCATGATGAGGCAAGTACTTCGGGATGCTCTAGTCCACTTGATCGGTTTTACGGAGAGCGTGCCCCATGCCAGTATATTTCCTGTAGCACCAACCGTTTCTCATGCTAGGGAAGGAGCCAAGACTCCCGCTACTCACACTCTGGAGCAGGTGGCTAATGGAGATTAGACTCTAGTAGTTCTAGCAGCTGTAGCAGTTCAACTTGGTATTGCTACATAGCCTAAAGAGGGACCCACTATGCCGTCCGAGGGGCTGAAGGGGTTGGACAAATTCACCAAGCTATTTCCTATTTGATTTGGTGGTAAACATTCTTAGGACCCACGTGATATATTAGACCATTTCCATGAAGCATTGCACAACGCGGGCATAGTAGAGTCCAATAGAGTCGACTTTGCAAATTGTCAAACGCACGGCTCCACCAAGAGGTGGTGGCAGGAGTATGTGCGAGGAAGACCATTACGCTCACCTCCACTCACTTGGGATCAGTTCAAACATTTATCCTTTGATAACTTAATCCCTTTCATCGTGAGAGAGGACTACCACAACTAGTTTGAGTGCCTCCAGCGTGGTAGAGTGACAATTACAGAGTATGAGACCATATTTGTGGATCTATCTTGCCATACATTTATTTTGATTCCTACTCAGAGGGAAATGGTGCAGAGATTTATTAATGGACTTACTTATGTTATCCGGCTTCAGTTGGGCAAAGGCAAAAATGATGGCATTTTCACTCGAGTTGTAGAGATCGCTAGGCGGATCGAGAGGATTCATGGTCAAGGTAGAGAGCCGCCATCTGAGAATAGGCCTTTTTATTTTTGTGGTGTCAGTGATACCTCGTCTAGAGGAAGGGGTCCATATGGCTGAGGCCATCCCAATAGGCCGATTCAGTCAGCCCTCCTGGTATCAAATGGTGTTTCAAGTAGTCGTGGTTCATATGGGTCTCATCCTGAGGAGCTAGCCTACCGTGCACCTTCAACTCCGATTAGTGCACCTCTGGTCCGGAGTTAACAAGGTGGTTATTCATGTCGACATGGTATGTTTTAGAGTCACCAGTCACATCAGTTGAGGGATGGTTATACGTGTGAGGACCCAAGGCACATCACGAGGTATTTCCCCATGTCATATAGTAATATGCCACAACATAGTACTCGTGCCATGATTTCGTAACCAGTTTCTCCACCACTTGTTTAGCCAAATAAAGGCAGGGTGGAGGCCAGCCAGGGAGAGGTCATCCGAGAGGTTGAGGTCATATTTGTAGGGCTCAACCCCGTTGTTATGCATTCCTAGCAGGAGCTGAGGCAGAGTCATTTGATGCGGTCATCACAAGTATTGTTCCATTTTGCCATAGAGATAAATTAGTTTTATTTGATTCTAGTGCTACTTGTTCATATGTGTCATCCTATTTTGTTTCATATTTGGATATGGCTCGTGATTCTTTAAGTGCACCTCTCTATGTGTCTACGCTCGTTGGGGATTATTTTATGATGGACTGGATCTATCGCACTTGTTTCTTCACTTATGGGAGCTATGAGAGTAGGGTGGACCTTATACTACTTGATATAGTGGACTTTGACGTGATTTTAGACATGGATTGGTTGTCACTTTATCACCCTATCTTAGATTGTCACGCTATGACCGTGAAGTTAACCATACTAGGGTTTCCTCTATTGGTGTGGAGAGGGAATCCTGGTTACTCTACTAGTAGGGTCATTATGTATGTGAAGGCTCGGCGTATGATCGAGAGTGGGTGTCTAATGTATTTTGCCTATATCCACGATTCTAGTGCGGAGGTTCCTTCCATAGGTTCGGTTCCAATAGTGAGTGAATTTCCAGAGGTGTTTCCTACAGATTTGCTGGGGATGCCACCCGACAGAGATATCGACTTTTGCATTGAATTGGTTCCTAGCACTCAGCCCATTTCTATTTTAATATATTGTATGGCCCTAGTTGAGTTGAAGACAATTGCATGATTTGCTTGACAAGGGATACATTAGATCTTGTGTCTTGCCTTGAGGTTCACTAGTGTTGTTTGTGAAGAAGAATGAAAGATCGATGAGCATGCATATAGATTATCGGTAGTTGAACAAGGTCACTATCAATAACAAGTATCCTTTGTCTAGGATTGATGACTTATTTGACTTTAAGATGCCAAGGTATTTTCCACGATTGACTTCTAACCTGGCTACCATCAAGTGACGATTAGGGCATCGAATGTCCCTACGACAGCTTCTCAAACTCAGTATGGTCATCATGAGTTCTTGGTGATGTCATTTGTCTTGACTAATGCCCATGTAGCCTTTGTGGATTTGATGAACCGAGTGTTCAAGCCTTGTCTTGATTCCTTTGTTATTTTTTTCATTAATGATATTTTGGTTTACTCCCATAGTCGAGTCGGATATAAGATAATGCTTTTGGCTAAAATGTTGACGATTCTTTTGGTTAAAATGTTTTTCTTGCCAAAACTAAAAGGGGGGGGGGATAAGAGAGCATTGCTTAAATTTGAACTCAGCATCCACTTCCACTCCATCTAATAAGATTATGTTATGTAATGATCCAACCGGTTTTTCTAAGCTTTAGTGTTTCATTAGGTGGTTTTAGATGTTGAGTAGCTTCATCTGATGTATCACAACTTGCGTGTACAATTGGTTTCGGTGTTCAACAGACTCGGGGTTTATTTGACAGAGATATTTTTGATTTGGAAGCTTTAAGTTGGAAAAGTTGACCAATATTTCGCTTATGTTAAAATGAAATTGAAATGGTTTTTTAAACTAAGTTGTTTTTCCGAAATTGGATTGTGAGGCTCCTAGTTTGATTTGGCTTGTTTGCCGAGAATTGGCAATTGGAAAGTTTTGAATTTTCCTAAGTTTGACCATGGGTTTGTGGCTATTGTTTTCTGGTTCTTGTTTATGGACTTGGAATAGGTCTCTTTTGTCATTCGTAACTTGTATGCAAAGTTTGGTGTCATTCTGAGTTGGTTTGGTAGAAATCAGACACTTGGTTGTGATTTTAGAAATTATTAAGTTTCATGCATTTTCGTATTTGATACATAACTCCAAATGTTATTTTGGTATTTTTGGCTCGTGAGAAAGTTTGTGTGATATTTTAGACTTATGTGGTTAGTATGGTGTCCCCGGGGCTCATGTGAGTGTCATACGTATTTCAAAGTGCTTGAGTGAGCTTCCAATTTGCTGATGTTGCAGGTCTCGCAGATGCGAGATCCTATTAGCATTTGCGAACCTCGCCTGTGCGAGGTGGTCTTGGGTCTGGAATGTTCACATTTGCGAAATTTTAGATCCCATTTGCGATGGGGAGCTGGGGCTGTAGCAGGCCGTATGTAACGACCAGGCCGGTCATTTTCTATATTATATCCCTGTTACCCTATTTATTGCCTCTTCTATGCTCATTTGTTGTTATGTGACTTACCGGGCTCCTTGGTTTGGTTTAGGGGAGAGTTGACTTTGTTGACATAAAATTTGGATATTTATTTAGAATGTTGTAATAGGTCTGTTGTGTCATTTTTGACTTGCCTGCAAAAGTTGAGGTTATTTAGAGTTGATTTGATAGGATTCCCCATAATTTTTGGAAGTTAAAAAATCATTAGTTTCAATATGCTTGAATACGGGGTACGATTCGTGGCTTTGGTATTGTTTGATTTAATTTAAGCCTTTTATTTGGTCGTGTTACGACTTGTTGGTATGTTAGGATGGGGTTTCCGGGGCCTCGGTGTGTTTTGCATGGGGCTCACACATTTCACTATGTTTTATACTGTTGTTCTGATGTCCTGTGTGTTCTTCTTGGCGATCGCGATACAGGGGACGCGTTCACGTAGGTTTTATTTGATGGTAGGTGATTTACTCTTCATGTTCACGAGTATGTGCACGCATTCGTGATGATTTGGAAGGCAGTGGCCTTCAAGATCGTGTGAGGGTCGACGTGTTCATATCAAAGGCAACCAAGCCAACTAGGGGAATCAGGCCTTAAGTCATTTTCGTTCGTGGAAGAGATCGCGTTTGGCGTAGGCATGGCGGCGATGGGCATCCCAATCGTGACCTGGATTCACGTTCGCGTAGAAGGTTTTAGAAGCTTTGGGAATTTGTTCTTCGCGATCCCGAAGGCATTTTCGCAATCACAAAGAGTATGCATTTGAAGAGTTTATGTACTTTATTTTACGAGTTCTTTTTTTGTTTTTAACATATGTGGAGTTGTGGAGCTCGGTGCAGGGAAAATTTTGGGGAACAATTGAAGAGGTAAGTAATCTTTACTCGCTTTTAATGATAGACATTGATTACTTAGTAGATTTCATGGATTTAAGGTGAAAGTTTGGGGATTATAGACTATGTTATTCGAGAGTGAGATTTGATGGTTGATTTGTGGATTGAATTGGATGAGATTAGTATGGTTGAACTCGTATTTAAATGGATGTTCAGAATTTGTGAATTTTTTCGGTTTCGGGGTGGGGGCCTGGGGTTGACTTTTTGGGTTGACTATTTGATTTTGATAAAGATTAAAACTTTATTGTTTGAAGTTGTTTCCGACATTGTTATTTGTTGATATAACTTGTTTGTGACTAGATTCGAGTCGTTCGGAGGCTGATTTGCGTGGGAAACGCCTTTTGGAGTATTGAATACTACGTTTTGAGGTATGTAACATATCTAAACTTGGATTTGAGGGTATGTAACCCTATGAACTGTGGTATATGAGAGGTATTGGGGCGACGTACGCATTAGGTGACGGGCATGTGTGCATGCACCAGAGTATTCATTATTTGAAGTGGCTTTCAGACTATTTTGGGATTTGTCACTATCATACCTCGTTATATCTGTGTTTTGTTAACATGTATGATTATTTGATTTCTGATTCATGTTAGGTATAATGTCTAGGATATGTGTTATTTGTTTGAGAAAGGATAGGGCTATTCTTGATGTTTCTAAGCTATTTTCCTTAATTGCACATATACTCTCATTCATGATGCTATAACTGTGTATGATAACTCTGTCTCAACACTTTCTTATTTGATTCCTCAGATTTTGTTGATGCCTTATATGTGTAGAACTTTTGAAATAAGTATTATGAGATGTGATTATCTTACTTGAGCAATTGATGACAGAGCTCGGGCCATAGAGGCGATTTAATAGTGATTTGAGGTGACACGTACACCAGGCTCATATTGGGATAAGTTTTACCGATTTGTGGCAATATGTGCACCAGACCCCAGTATTTTGTCTACGTGATTATGATTAGCTCTTGGCAGGATTTGCCTCTTCGGTGTTCTCACATACCTCCTGTGGGTGCAGGCACAATGTTTTATATTTGTGCTTTGATGATGAGCATTTATGCCATGAACCCGTACAATGATAAGTGATGTTGTGTGGTTATTCTTAATGGTTTCCCTGTGATATTGTTGATTTTACAAGTATATCTTACATGTAGGCCTAGAGATGCACTTTTGTCGTGCTAGCTGGTAAATAAAATATTTTATCCATGTTGGGATTTAACGGCTATACTTTGAAAGCATGTCTAAATTCCTGAAATGTGAGAGAGCTGAACATTATGTCATTAGGTTATTTGCTTATACTATTTTCTTTATGATCCGAGTTGTTACCGGTTATTGATATTGGTCTTTAACTCTTTTATTCTAAGTTTGTCACTACTTTCAGCCCAAGGTCAGACTTGTTACTTATTGAGTACATGGGGTAGGTTATACTCATAAAACACCCCGTACTTCGTGTGCAGATCTAGGTACTTCTGGACGAGGTGCTTTCTAGAGTTCTGCCACTGCCAGCTTTTGGAAGACTACGAGGTACATGCTATACCATCCGCAAACCTCGAAATTCTCTTTCATTTGCTTCCACTGTTACTATTTTAAAGTTTAGATGGTTGGATTGAGGATTTGGATTTTTATTTTGATATTCAGTAGTGCTCATAGGCTTGTTGACACCAGATCATGGAGATGGTTGTATCAATATTGTGTTGTTTTATAAGTTATTTTAGGATATTTCTGTTATTGAGTTTATTCAAGTTCATTGTTATTGTGTGACATTTTAATTGCTTAGCAAGTAGTGTTAGGCGTCGTTGTGGCTCCGATGGGAGCTGGGTTGTGAAAAGTTGGTATCAGAGCATTAGGTTCCTTAGGTCTCACGAGTCATAAGAAAGTTTAATGGAGTCTTGCGGATTGGTACCGAGACGTCAATACTTATCTTCAAGAGGATACTGAACTGTTAGGAAAACATCACTTTCTTGCAATCTTGACAAGCATATTTGTTATTTCAAAAGTTTGAACCTTCACTCTTCTATTCTCTTGTAGATGGTGAGGACACGTGCGACCTAATGAGGGAGACGGACACCAGTACCTCTAATTAGGGTCGCGAGAGGTCGGGGGCCTTGTAGAGGCCGAGGTGGGGTTTGCACTACCACTAGGGTATCACATGTGGAGCCACCAATTTATCTAAATGAGGATAAGGTTATGTATATGTTTGAGCCGATGGGACCAGCTCAGACACCAGCGACGCATATTGTTATTCCCAGTCTACAAAAGGCTGTGGCTCATTTTTTGAGTGTGTGCACTGGCTTGGCCCAGACGGTTTCGATGGAAGCTGCACCATCTACCTCACAAGATGGTGAAGGATCCAAGACTCCCGCCGCCCGTACATAGAGCAGCTAGCTTAAGGCCATCAAACACCAGGGGTGTTACCAGGTCAGCGGGATATTTTTTCTTGGGCCGAGGTTGGTCCACAGATGACTAATGAGGAAAAGAAGAGGTTGGAGTGATTTGGGAGGCTTTAACTGCTAGAGTTCAACGGAGAGGTGTCAGAGAATGCTCAGGATTTTCTAGACAGGTCTTAGCGGATTCTTCGCACAATGGGTATTTTGGACACGAGTGAGGTTGTATTTACTACTTTTCAGCTGACAGAGGTAGCCTACCAATGGTGGCAGGATAGTTGGCATAGTGCCACTTACGTGGAATGAGTTCTCAACTCACTTCTTAGAGAAGTGTGTCCCACAGACTTGTAGGGAGGAGCTACATAGAGATTTTGAGCATCTACGCATCCGAGTGATGACTATGACTCAGTACGATATGATGTTTTCAAATTTGGCACGACGTGCTATATGGTTGCTTCCCAGTGAGAGAGAAAGGATCAGGAGGTTCATTAATGGCCTCAACTATGGTGTATCTTACAGTTTGGATCTAGCAGCTGAGATGGGTGATAGGTTTGGCCAGATGCTCGATTGGTAGGCGCTTGGAGTAGGTTTGCAGGCTTTAGCGCGAGGAGCGAGAAGGAAAGAGGCTTCGTGGTTTAGTTAGTTTTTATGGTACCTTGTCCGTAGGTCATCTACATCACAGCACAGGTCGTTCTTTGAGTCCCGCTCTGATGACCCGTCAAGTTCTTCATGGTACATTAGCTAGCCAGGGTTCAAACAACACTCGTCTGCTTCAGTCGACTTTTGCTGCACTCCCAGCTTAAAGCTCATGCCATGCTCCATCAGTTTTGGGTTCATTAGTGTTGGGTTCTTCTAGTGGTTATTCATGTTCTCGGGTCTAATTCAGGTCCCGCAATCATTCCTCGTTCGAGGTTGATACGATTGTGGAGAGTAGGGGCATGTTAGGAAGTATTGGCCCTGTCATTATAGAGGTCTGGTGCAGCACGGAGGCCATATTATGAATCATGTACCAATTGCTACAACACCCGCTCAACTAGCTCGAGGTGGAGGTCATACATGTCGAGGTCGTCCTAGAGGGAAGGTCAGCCCGCTAATGGTTAGGCCCGTTTCTATGCATTTCCCACCAAACTCGAAGCATTTTCTTCTAATGTTGTGATCGCAAGTATTGTTTCAGTGTGCCACAAGGATACTTTGGTATTATTTGATCATGGGTCCACTTATTCATATGTATAATCATACTTGTTTTTTATTTTGATATGCTTTGTGATTCCTTAGTTATGCATGTTCATGTATGTATGTCGGTGGGTGATTTTATTATTGTGAATTGTGTATATCGGTCGTGTGTGGTTATTATTGGGGTTATGAGGACAGAGTTGAGGTTTTACTATTTGGCATGGTTGATTTTGATGTTATTATGGGCATGGATTGGTTGCACCATGTCGCGTGATTCTTGATTGTCACGCTAAGACTGTGACGTTGGCGATGCCAGTTTGCTGAGGTTAGAGTGTAGAGGCTCCCTTGATCATGCTCGTAGTAGAGTAATTTTCGCTTTTGAAGGCCTAACAGATGGATGAGAAAGGAGTTTTGGAATACTTGGTCTTCATAAAGGATGTTAGTACTGATAATCCTACTGTTGAGTCTGTTCCGGTAGTGAGAGACTTCCCAGATATGTTTCCACAAGACTTGTAGGGCATGAAACTCGACACAGACAATAACTTTGGTATTGACTTGGTGTTTGGCATTTAACCCATCTCTATTTCACCATATCGTATGGAACCTATAGAGTTCAATGAGTTGGAGGAATAGCTGCAGGAACTACTTTAAAAGGGATTCAACGGGCCTAATGTGTCACCTTGGGGGTGCACCGATGCTCTTTGTGAGGAAGAAGGATGTTACTATGAGGTTGTGTATTGACTACAAGCCGCTGAACAAGTTTACTACTAAGAACAAGTAACCACTACCGCACATTGATGACTTATTTGATCAGTTTCGAGGTGCTAGAGTGTTCTCAAAGATTGATTTGAGGTGCGGGTATCATCAATTGATGATCTGAAATTCAGACATTCTAAAGACCGCTTTCAGGACCTGCTATGGTCACTATGAGTTTCTGGTGATGTCTTGGGGCTGATAATTGCCCCGGCAGCCTTTATGCACTTAATGGACAGCGTGTTCCGGCCATATCTTGATTCCTTTGTCAAAGAATTCATTGATGATGTATTGGTGTATTCACGCAACCAGAAGGATCATGAGCAGCATTTGAGGACCGTGATGCACACATTGAGGGAGAAAAAACTATATGCTAAGCTCTCCAAGTGTGAGTTTTGACTTGACTCAATGGCATTTTAGGGGCACTTGGTGTTTAGTGAGGAGATGAAAGTGATTCTGATGAATATTGAGGCGGTTTAAAGTTGGCTTAGAACGTCTTCTAGTACTGAGATCGGCAGCTTCCTTTGTTTGGATGGGTATTATTGCAATTTTTTTGAAGGTTTCTCGTCCATTATTACACCTTAGACTTGATTGACCTAGAAGGGTGCGCCATGCAGATGGTCAGGGGAGTTTTTAGAAGGGTGCACCTAGAAGGGTGTGAGGAGAGCTTTTAGAAGGTCAATGTTGTCTTGACTACAACTACATTTGTAGTATTACCTTCAGGGTCGGCCAATGTTGTATTGACTAAGATATTACCATTATTTATCATCTGTGGAAGGCCAATGTTATGGTCGATGCCTTGAGTAGGAAGGCTAAGAGCATGGGGAGTCTTGTGTATATTCTAGTTGGGGAGAGATCGTTAGCATTAAATTTTCAGTATTTGGCCAATCAGTTTGTGAGGATAGATATTTCGGAGCCTAGGCGGGTTCTTGATTGCATGGTTTCATGGTCTTTTTTGTTTCAGCGCATCAAGGTGCATTAGATTGATGATCATCACTTGCTTGTCCTAAAAGACGCGGTGCAACATACTGATGCTAAGGAGGTTACTGTTGAAGATGATGGGGTATTAAAGACGAAGGGTCAGATCTGTGTTCCAAATGTGGATGGATGCCCGAGTTGTTACTTTGGGAGGCCCATAGTTTACGGCATTCCATCCATTCGGGTGGTGCAAAGATGTATTGGCATTTGAGGGAAAAATCTTGGTAGCGGAGGATAAAGAAATCTATCGTTGAGTATGCTGCTCAGTGTTTGCACCGTGAGCAGGTAAAATATGATAATTAGAGACTCAGTGTTTTGCTTCAGAGGCTTGATATTCAGAAATGAAAGTTGCAGTGTATCACGATGGATTTTATAGTTGGACTTCCACGGACCTTGAGTAATTTTGATGCAGAATGGGATATTCTGGAAAAACTGACCAAATCCACACATTTCATTCCAGTTGTGACTACCTATTCTTTAGAGCGACTGGCTCAGATTTATATTTGTGAGATTGTTCTACTTCATGGTGTGCCAGCGTCTATCATGTCAGATTGATTCACTCAGTTCACTTTATAGTTTTGGAGAGCGGTGTAGCTAGAGTTGGACACAAGGGTAGAGTTGAGTACAACATTTCATCACTAGATGAATTGATAATCCGAGCGCACTATTCAGATCTTAGAGGACATGCTATGTGCATGTGTTATTAATTTCAGGGGTTTATGGGATTTGTTTCTTACATTAGAAGAGTTCTGCTACAACAACGTTCAGTCCAGTATCCAGATGCCACCTTATAAGGTCTTATATGGGAGGAGATGTCGTTCTCTAGTTGGTTGGTTTTAGCCTGTGGAGGCTAGGTTTTTGGGCACTGGTTTGGCCCATGATGCCTTGGAGAAGGTGAAGGTGATTCAGGAGCAGCTTCGTACAACACAATCCAGGCAAAAGAGTTATGCGGACAAGAAGGATTATGATATCACATATATTAGTGGTGACAAAGTTGTGCTCACAGATTTTCCATGAAGGGTATGATGAGATATGGGAGTAAGGGGAAGTTGAGTCCAAGTTATATTCACCCTTTTAAGGTGCTTGAGAGAGTTGGGGATGTGGCTTATAGACTTGCCTTACCACCTATTTTATCGGGTGTTCACCCAATGTTTCATGAGTTTATGCTCAGGAGGTATTATGGTGATCTATTGCATGTTTCAGACTTCAACACGGTACATCTAGATAGGGATTTGACCTATAATGTGGAGCCGGTGGTAAATTTGGACTAGCATGTTCGAAAGTTGAGGTCGAAGAAGATAGCTTCAGTGAATGTGCATTGAAGAGATCACCCGGTTGAGGAGGCTATATGGGAGACTGAGTAGAAGATGCGGAGCAGATATCCACACCTTTTGAGACTCCGGGTATGATTCTAGACCTGTTCGAGGACATACATTTATTTAAGAAGGGGAAAATATAATGACTCGGCTGATTTGATACTATATTCTAGCCCTGTTCATCTATTTATTGCCTCTTCTGTGTTCATTTATTGTTATATGATTTGAGGGGGTGGTTGGTTTGGTTTCGGGAAAGTGTTGGAGTGAATTGGGAAATTTAGTGCTAAGGTTGGAAGCTTAAGTTGAAAGAGTTGACCGGAGTTTGAATTTTTTGAAGACCACTCCAGAATAGTATTTTAATGATTTCAATAGCTTTGTATGGAGATTTTTGATCTAGGTGTATGTCGGGATATTTGTTTGGAGGTCAGTAGGTTGATTTGCTGCTTTTCGGTGAAAGATGGAAACTTGAAAGTTCGGAAGGTTGAGAGGTTTCACCGAGAGTTGACATTGTTGATATCAGGCTCGGATTCTAGTTCCGAGAGTTTGAATAGGTCCAGTTTCCAATTTTAACTTGCTTACAAAACTTAAGGTCATTCGAAGTTGATTTGATAGGGTCCGGCATAAGGGTTAGAAGTCTAAAGTTTATTACTTTCATTAGGCTTGAATTAGGGTGCGATTAGTGGTTTTAGTGTTGTTTGATGTGATTTGAGGCATCGAGCAGGTTCGTGTTGTGTTTTAGGTATTAGTATGTTTTGACGGGGTCCCAGGGGCCTCGGGTGTCTTTATTTCTATGTTTTGGATTGATGTTCTTATGTCCGGTGTATGCTCCTTTGCGATCGCGACACAGTGGACGCGTTCACATAGGGCTTCTTAGTAGATAGGTGAATTTATCTTTGTGTTCGCGATGCTTTGGAAGTCAGTGTCCTTAGAAATCGCGTGATGGTCAACGTGTTCACGTACAAGGGAAGCCTGTTAGGGGCATCAGGCCTTAAGCCTTAGCATTCGCGGAAGAGTGGACGCGTTAGCGTAGGCGTGGAGGCGTTGGGCATCACATTTGCACCCTGGATGTTGCATTCACATAGAAGGTTTTGGTGGCTTTGGGAATTTGTTCTTCACGACCACGAAGGGTATGCTTGGGCGAATTTTAATTAATACTATTTTCACGGGTTACTGTCATGTTTACATATTTGTAGTTTTGAGCTCGGTCTAGGGCGATGTTTGGAGAAAGTTTCATCATAATTGAAGATGTAAGTGATCTTTACTCGCTTTTGATAATAGACCTTGATTGCCCATTGATTATTACACCTAGATGATGTGGATTTAAGGTGAAATATTGGTATTTTAGACTATGCTATTGGAGAGTGAGATTTGAGAGTATATATGGGGATGAAATTGCATCAAATTAGTATGGTTGGACTCATATTTGAATGGGTGTTCAAAAGTTTTGACTTTTATAGGGTTTTGGGATGCGGGCCCGAGGTTACCTTTTTGGGTTGATTTTAATTTTGAAAAAGATTGAACCTTTATTAGTTGAAATTGTTTCCTACAACATAATATGACGATACTAAGTTATTTGTGACTAGATTCGAGTCGTTCGGAGGCCGATTCACGTGGGAAGGGATTTTTGGAGTATTGAGTCCCACGTTTTGAGGTAAGTAACATATTTAAACTTGGATTTCAGGGTATATAACCCTGATTACTATGTTATATGAGAGGTATTGGGGTGACATACACGCTAGGTGACATGCGTATATGCGTGCGCCGAAGTATTCATGATTTGAGGTGGCTTTTAGACTATTATGGGATTCGTTCACTGTCATACCTCGTTATATCCGTGTTTTCAAACCTATATGATTATTTGAATTATGATTCATCATAGAAATCATGTCTAGGATATGTGTTATTTTTTTAGATACGAAAGGGTTATTTTTACTGTTTCTAAGCTATTTTCCTTAATTGCACACAAACTCTCAATCATGGTGCTATATCCATGGATGATATCTCTGTCTCGCCACTTTCTTATTTTATTCCTCGCATGTTTTTGATGCCTCATATATGTAACATTGTTTCACTGAGAATTGTGGGAGGTGTCTATTTGAGACTTGAGCAGTTGATGACAGAGTTCTAGCCATAGAGCCGATTTAATTTTGATTTTGAGGTGACACATATGCCAGGATCATACTGGGCTAAGTGTTACTGATTTGGGGCTATGTGACTATGATTAACACTTGGGAATGATCCGCTCCTCCAGAGTCTGACATACTAGAAGTGGGCGCAGGCACAATGTTTTATATACGTGCTTTGATGATGGGCATTTATTCCACGTACTCGTAAAGTGCTAAGTACTGCTGTGTGGTTATTCTTGATGGTTTCCCTGTGATATTGCTGATTTGACATATATATCTCACATGTAGGCATAGAGATGTAGTTTCCTGATGCTAGTTGGAAAATAAAATGTTTTAGTCGTGTTGGTCTTTAATTGTTGTACATGGAAAGCTTATCTAAATTCCTAAAATGTGAATGAGCTTAACATGATATCATTGGGTTATTTTCCTATACTGTTTTTCTTTATGATCTGAGCTATTACTGGTTATTTATAGTAGTCTCTGACTATTTCTTCTGAGCTCGTAACTACTTTCAGTCAAAGGTTAGACTTGTTACTTATTGAGTATATGAGGTCGGTTGTACTCATATTACACTCTGCACTTCGTGTCCAGATCCAAGTACTTTCAGGTGAGGTGATTTTGAGAGTTTTTTCACTACGAGCTTTTGGAAGACTACGAGGTAGTTGCTATACCTTCAGTAAACCTTGAAGTTCTCTTTCATTTGCTTCCATCGTTACTATTCGACTTTCCAAACAGTTGAATTGAAGATTTGGATTTAGATTTTTATATTCAGTAGTGCTCATGTACTCGTTGACACCAGACATAGGGATGGTTGTAGTAGTATTATGTTGTTTCATCAGTTATTCAAGTTATTTATGCTATTGATTTTATTCAAATTCATTTTTATCGTATGACTATTGGCTTGCCTAGCAAGTAGTGTTAGGCGTCGTCGTGGATCCGTTGGGAGTTGGGTCGTGACATTGTATTTACGATCAATTCCTTGCATTTATGATGCCTTTTAGGTTCGCATTTGCATAATCCTTGTCGCATTTGTGATAATCTCATGGCTGGGGATTTATTCGCATTTGTTGCGCATGTGTTGCATTTCAGGTGGTCGAGGATGCGACATTTGCAGCTGAGTTTAAGGATGGAATTCGGTACTTCATTTCATTTAATCACTTTTTGGGTCCTACACTTTCTCGGAGGCGATTTTGACTCACTTTTAATATTTTAACTTGATTTCTTATGGATATTAACATCATAATCATGGGATTTGAAATGAATTTTTGGGGATTTTTGAATATGTTCTGAAAAATAATAATTTGAGATTGAAGAGTCGAATTGGATTCGGATTTGAAAATCGAACACATATTTAGACTCATGGGGCTATGGTTACACAAGATCTACCCTTCGACTCGAGTCCCGGGGTTGACATTTGTTGACTTTTTGGGAATTGTGTAAAGATCTTAAATTTATTAATCGAATTGGTTTCTCTTGCAATGTTTGATATTATTAAGTCATTTCTGGTTAGATTATAGCCGAGTAGAGGTAAATTTTACAGGAAAAGCTTTTTTTGAGTGTTGATTTGGGCAATTTGAGGTAAGTATTATTCCTAACTTTGTGTGGAGGAATCACCCCATAGGATTTGGTTTAATTTCTTATTTACGTTATGTGTAACAACGTGTACACGAGGTGACGAGTGTGTACACAGACATATGTGTGGCTTATGACCGGGTTAACCCGGCGTTGCTTTTATTGCCTTGTTCTGATTGAGAGGTCCCTATACTATGTGTTTTTGAGTTTGGGTAAATATTTGAATCTATATTCCATCCTTGAGATCATGTGGTATGATTTTATGTCCTAAGTTTGCCAAGTTGGCATTTGTAAGATTGTTACTTACTTGGGTTAGCTTCTATGCTTATATGTTGTACACCCACCCGCATTTTCTTATTGACTTGTCCTTATGCACTTTGTTGGCAGATTATGAATTTATGTCTTGGTGACAATTATTGACATGATGTGTTGTTATGATTGTGGAAGATGTGGACTTGTTGGATGGATTGTTCAGGTGTTTGCGCGAGATTTCTATCGTGTTATTATTATTGTTGATATTGCACATGTGGAGAGATAAGGCAGGTTATATCGGGTTTCATATATGGCGAGACAAGGTGGGATGATTGTTAAAATGCGTGTGGCTTGACAAGGTGGACATTTACTTTATTGTTGCACATACGTTGAAATAAGGGTGGCTATGTGGGGATGATATGTGGTGGCCTGGGTATTCTTGTTTGTGCTTATGACTTATTTTTGTGTCATTCATTTATACATGATTTGTTTTGTGATTTCTAACAGGCAATATGTGCCTTCTATTATTATTTGATGTTTTAGTTGTTAAGATGGATTTACTGACGTGGAGATGTTATCTCATATTCTGTTGAGTTGTTGGTAGCGTAAAGGATTGAAATCAATAGAATTTTTTTAATCATGCATTGTTTTACTTGATTCATGAAACGTCCTCTTGGACGTGCTATTTGGCAATTAATACGGAATAATATTATGATGTAGCATGAGGTCTTTGTCGTGCGTCAGACTTATGATGTAGCATGAGGTCTTTGCTGTGTCGTGTGACTTATGATGTGGCACGAGGTTTCCCATCTAAGGGTGATTGACAATGTGTTCCCGAGGTGCCATATGTGTATGATTCTATTGGATGACTTGTTGTTAAAAACCGGGATTGTCTGTATTAAATTTCTCTCACTTGTTCTGATGAGATTTTAGTTATTACTTCCTGTTATTCTTCTTGTTTCTAGTCTTTGATATTTTTCTCACATGTTATTTGGCTAGAGAGTATCTTGAATTGAACCTCGTCACTACTCCACCGAGGTTTGTCTTGATACATACTGGGTACCAATTGCGGTATATTCATACTATGCTTCTGCACATTTTTGTTCAGATCCAGGTAACTCAGAGTGTACTAGTCATTAGTGAGTTGATTCCGAGTTGCTGTGGAGAGTTAAAGGAATACATGTTATTCCACTTGTAGGCCTTAGAGTGACCTTCTATTGTTTTCTAAACTATTGTTTAGTTTTATTCCAAATCGTGTTGTATTTTGAGACTTCTTGTGTATTCTAAGTAGAGCTTATGACTCAATATTACTGGGTTTTGGGATTTAAATATTGTGTTCAGCTTTTATTTATGTTATGGAACTTTTAAGATTTCATCAATATTTAAGTTGGTGGTTTGTTCTATTGATCTTGCTATGTGATAGGCTTACATAGTTCCAGGAACTAGGTGTCATCACGATCCTCAAGGTGGGATTTTGGGTCGTGACAAGTTGGTATCGGTGCTCTATGTTTAGTAGAGTCTAGAAGATCGGTGCAGAGACGTCTGTACTTATCTTGGTACGGCTACGGAACTATTAGGAATTTTCACATCTTTCATTCCTATCGTGCGGATTTATTAATTTTGGAGTTTGAGCCTCTGTCTTTCTATCCCCTCACAGATGGTGAGGACACGAGTTGCAGTTACTGATGATGTTGTCCCTAGGGCCGGTGTTTCTAGTGTCTAGGGTAGATGTAGAGGCCGATGAGGGGCACATGCTACAGCTAGAGCACATGCCAGAGCAGCAATAGAGGAGTCACCAGTAGCTTCGGTTGGGGAGCAGACACCTAAGGCGCTTTTGCTACCCATGGAATTCAGACACTTTGACGCATTTTCTGACCATGTTGGTCACCTTGACTCAGGAGGGATTCATCCCAGTAGCACCAGCTACTTCGCAGGCTAGCGGAGCTCAACTCATGCCGCCCGTACTCCAGATCAACGGGCTCATGTTTATCAGTCTCTGGGTTTTATTCCAATGCAGTCCATGATTGCTCTTCATCCTGAGGTCACTCTTGTGGCGTCATAGGAGCAGAAGAGGTTAGAGTAGTTCAAGAAGTATATTCCTCCTACTTTTAGTGGCCGTAGATTTATTGAGGGACTCAATTATGGTCTTAGATTTAGGATGGAATAGGAGTTGGAGAATGACACTCCATTTCATCAGGTGGTTGAGATCGTTAGGAGGTTTGAGTGTATCAGTGATTTAGAGATGGAGGATAGGGAGGCTAAGAAACCTTGTGAACCTGGAGGATCTACTTGTCACGATCCCAATTTCCCTCCGTAGGATGTCATGATAGCACCTAGTCTCTAGGACTAGATAAGCCTAACATTTCATAACAAATTGATAGATGTAATAAACAGAAATGCTAAAACAAGTCTAATAAACTCATATAATACTCCGAAAAACCTCAACATAATACTCTGCAAAACTGGGGGAACTGAGTTATAAGCTCCACAGAGTCATATTGGAGTGTCTACTACATCACTGTCTAAATGAAAAATACAGCAGTAGTAAAAGTAAAGTAATGTGACTGCGAGGCTTGCGGACACCAAGCACGCATACTTGAAGTCCCCGTAAAGAAACTAACAGATGATTACTCAATACCAGCACACACAGACGTACCTGGATCAACACAAAAAGATATGCAGATGCATAGTATGAGTACACCACAATGGTACCTAGGAAGTATCAAGCCTAACCTCATTAGAATAGTGATGAGACCAGATCAAGACACCTACTAGGATATAAATAAAAAGTATGAAAACATAATAAGGATAAATAATGGAAATCGGAGAAATAACTAATACGAAATAGTTGACATCATGATCTAATACCGAAATTGTAAGGACGGTAATAAACGTAATGAATCACTTAAAGATAACAACAATGATCATATACAGACAACAACTGAGAAAAATAAGGAAGAACAAAACAACAAGTGTTCCTACCAACGACTCTTTGCAACATAAGATAAATAACAAAAGTCACAACGAGGTACCGCATCGTGTACAATAAAAACCACAACCAAGGTACTGCCTCGTGTTTATATATCAATAATAACAACTAAGGTACCGCCTCGTATTCACAATTCAAAATCTCAATCACAATCTTTCCTTGTGCTGCCACGTGAGCTTTACATTTGAATTAGGTTTTAAAAATAGTTTTCTCGAAATACTTACACGCACTTTATCCTACCTTAAGACGCCACAAGGATCCACGTAGTTCCCCAACAAGCAACACGCACATAAGTCCCACCTTATACCATCGCATGCACATTAACCCCAAGCCTTATGCTGACGCATGCACGTCAATATCAAATCACAATAACAACTCGCATCACAAGTGCCCATATATCACAACTTTCCAATAATCAACAACATCATTGTTTCAACAACAATAGCCCGTCTCCACCGCAACATGTACAAGAATATCAACAACAACAATGAATGTAAAATACTCAATAAGGAAGATGTTTCACCAATAACAATTTCGCCTCAACGTGATAATGACTTTCACAACCTCAATACCAATGACTCAACAATGAGAGATAGTGTATAACAATGATATTAAATATGAATTACATACAATGGAAGAGATAGCATATAATAATGACTTTAAATAATGTAAATTAAAAAGGAAAGAGATAACATTAACAATAACTTCAAGTAATAGTAATCAATAATTAAAGGGATAACACGAACAATAACTTCCAATTATGATAATCTACAATTAAAGAGATAACACGTATCAATAATAGAGACACCAAGTTCAACTAAAGCATGAGAGCAATTTATCAATCAGGATGTAGAACAAGTGTTAACTAAATCAGTTAAGGCATGTAAGGATAGTATAACACAAGTAAGAATAGATTGACTATGAGAATTTGGAACATTGTACGAGAACTCAATTAAAGCATGGAAAAAGTCTAAGTAGCCTAAACCGGTCAAATACCACGTACAACCCGTGTACCCACTCGTCACCTTACGTACACGGCATTCACATTGTACAAAAGAATCAAACAATACCAATCCTAAGGGGTAGTTCCCCCACACAAAGCTAGTGAAGATACTTACCTCAACTAAACTAATTGAACTCTGGGAATAGCTTTTCCCCTAAAATTCGCTTCCACACGGCTCAAATCAAACCAAAATCAACTTAATATCATACAAAAACCGTAGGAAATCAACTACAATAGATAAAATTAAGATCTTTGCATTGTTCCCAAAAAGTCAATAGAATTCAACCCAGGGCTCACTCGGTCAAAACATGGGTCCAATGACAGATACATACTTCATATGACCCCACGAGTTCATATATGTGGTTAGTTTCAAAAACCGAGTCCAAATCGACTCTCAATACTAAAATTCTTATTTTATAAAAAACTTGAAAATTTTTCACTTTGATTGACATGATTTTGATGTTAAAATATATGTTATATTGATGGAATATGATTAAAAATAGATTAGTAACTTACCCAAAGTTTATAGGTGAAAAAACCCTCTCTGAAACGCCTCCTACCGAGGCTAGGGTTGAAAAATGAAAGAATGTTTTCAAAATTCCCATCTCCCATCCCTTTGTACCAGCTGTAGATGTCGCATTTTCGACACAGGGTTCGCATTTGTGAAATCTCACAATTGCGGACTAGTGTTTGTATTTGAGAACCCTAATAGTCAGTTAACATCGGATTTGTGATAAAAGGCTTCACAATTGCGAATCTCGGAACCTCGCAAAAGCTGACAATTGTTTACAAATGCGAACTAAGGCAAAAATCCGGCAGACTTCGCAAATGCGTAGGGGAAGTCGCAATTGCGACATCAGAGTCCTCACTATCACCTTAGCATTACGATGCTGGTGCGCGCAATTGCGATACCTGAAAACCAGCAGCACCAACAATTCAATTTTAATTCAAAACCTTCTGAAACATGCGTGAATCTCATCCGATCCCTCAGGGCTCCAAACCAAACATCCACACAAGTCTAAAAACATCATACGAACTTGCCCGCGCGATCAAAACACAAAAATAATATCAAAAATTATGAATTGAACTCTAAATCACAGGAATTTAAAAATAAATTTCAAGAACTTATAGGATTTCAACTAAATGTTTGAATCATATCAAATCAACTCCAAATGATACCAAATTTTAGCCGATACGTTATAAATAGCATAACGGACCTATTCCAAGTACAAAAATCAAATTCCATCTAGATACCTAAAAGTCAGCCTATGGTTTAATTGTTCAACTTCAAATTGCCAATTTTTTTACAAATCAACCGACAAACTTCAAAACTTAATTTCGGGCATACTCCCTAGTCCAAAATCATGATATGAAGCTATCCGAGCTATCAAAACACCGTCCCGAGGTCATTTTCACAAAAGTCAAAGTTTGGTAACATTTCTAATTTAAACTTCTAAGTGAAGAATCAAAGGGTCCGAATTAACCTGAAAGATTACCAGAACAACACTAACCAATCACATAAGTCATAAAATCGTAAACGCACATATGTGAAGCTTAAAATGGGGTAACTATGCGGAATTACATAAAACGACTGATTGGATCGTTACATTCTCCCCTATTAAAACAAACGTTGGTCCTCGAACGTGCATGAGGACATACCTGAAAGTGTTGAATAGATGAGGATAAAGACTCCATATGTCGTGCTCGATCTCCCATGCCGCCTCCTTTATCGAATGACCCCTCCATTGAACCTTTATTGAAGTAATGCTCTTTGAGCATAACTTCTGGACCTATTGGTCCAAGATAGCCACCGACTCCTTAATATAAGTCAAATCCTCATCCAAATGGATTGTGATGGAGTCTAAAACATGAGAGAGATCACCGTAATACTTCTTGTAGCATAGAAACATGGAACAACGGATGAACTGTAGATAAACAAGGTGGAAATGCAAGCTTGTAGGCTACATCACCAATCTTCTCAAGGATCTCAAAGGGTCTGATATACCTAAGGCTCAACTTTCCCTTCTTCTTGAATCTTATCACACCCTTCATGGGGGAAACTCGGAGCAAGGCTGGCTCTCTATCCATGAATGCAACATCGCGAACCTTCCAATCTAGACAACTTTTTTATCTAGATTGGGTTGTACGAAGCCTATCCTGGATCAACTTGACCTTCTCCAAAGAATCGCGAACCAAATATGTGCCTGATAACTTAGCCTCTCTCGGCTTAAACCAACTAATTGGGGAATGACATAGTCTCCCATATAAGGCCTCATAAGGAGACATCTGAATACTCGATTGGTAGCTGTTATTGCAGGCAAACTCCGCAAGTGGGAAGAATTGATCCCAAGAACCTTGAAATCCATAACACGGGCATGAAGCATATCATCCAATATCTGAATGGTCAACTCAGACTGTTCATCTGTATGGGAGTGCAATGTGGTACCCAAATCAACCAGTGTGCCTAGCTCACGTTCTATAGCTCTCCAGAAACGCGATGTGAATTGAGTACCTCGGTCAGAGATGATGAATACCGATATGCCATGAACTCGAACAATATCACAGATAAACATGAGCCAACTTCTCTAAAGAATAGGTAGTCACTACCAGAATGAAATGAGTCGACTTTCTCAACCTATCCACAATCACCCATACCGCGTCAACCTTTTTTTTGAGTCCATGGGAGACCAATAACAAAATCCATGGTTACACGCTCCCACTTCCACTAGGGAATCTCAATCCTCTAAAGGAAACCGCCCGACCTCTGATTCTCACACTTCACCAGCTGAAACAATAGGCACCAAGCTACAAACTCAACTATGTCCTTATTCATCCTCCTCCACCAACAGTGTTGCCTCAAGTTCTAATACATTTTAGTGGCACCCAGATGAATGGAGTTCCGCGAACTGTGGGCCTCTTGAAGAATCAACTGATGTAACACACCCATATTGGGCACACATAATCGGCCCTGCATCCGCAACACACCGTCCTATCCAATAGAAACCTCACTGGCATCGTCGTGTTGAATTGTGTCCTTGAGAACAAGAAAATGGGGGTCGTCATACTGACGCTATCGAATACAGTCATATAGAGAAGACCGAGAAACCGCACAAGCACGAACTCGATTGGTCTCCTAAATATCTAGTCTAACAAACTGGTTTGCCAAGTCCTGAACATCCATGGCTAGTGACCTCTCTGTTGCCGATAGATATGATAAACTGCCCAAGCTCTCCGCCTTTCGAGAAAGGAATCAGCCACCACATTTTCCTTCCCTAGATGATGTAGAATGGTGATATCATAGTCTGTAAGCAACTCTAATTATCTCTTGTACTGCAAGTTAAGTTCTTTATATTTGAACAGATGATGTAGATTCCAGTGGTCAGTAAAGAGCTCACAAGGCACACTATACAAATAGTGCCGCCAAATCTTTGAGGCATGAACAACTGCTGCGTATTCCAAGTCATAGACTAGATAGTTCTTCTCAGGGGTCATCAGTTGTCGAGATGCGTAGGCAATCACCCTATTGTCTTGCATCAACACGTGACGTATCACAATACACAGTATAAGACCCTCAGCCCATAGGCAACACCAACGCTTGAGTTGTAGTCAAAGTTGTCTTGAGCTTTTGAAAGTTCACCTCACACTCCTCAGACTATATGAAAGGAGCACCCTTATGGGTAAATCTGGTTATAGGTACAACAATAGACAAGAAACTCTCTAAAAAATAGCGATAATTCACAGAAATACCAAGGAACTCCGAATCTCAGTAGCTAAAGACGAATTGCGCCAACTGTGCACTGCTTCAATCTCCTTCAGATCTACTTTGATCCCCTCACTCGACACGACATGACCCAAAAATTCCACCGAATCAATCCATATTTCACACTTTGGAAATTTTGAATACAACTTCTTCTCTTTCAAAGTTCGGAGAACGATCCTCAAGTGTTGCTCATGGTCATCCCGACTGCGCGAGTACACCAAGATGTCATAAATAAACAAAATGATGAATGAATCAAGATATGGATAGAATACACTGTTCATCAAGTGCATAAATGTCGATGGGCAGTTAGTCAGCCAAATGACATCAAAAGGAACTCGTACTGACCATACTGATTCCTAAAGGTATCCTTCGGGATATCCAGACCCCGAATCTTCAACTAATGATAGCCTGACCGCAAATCAATATTTGAGAACAATTTGACCCTGTAACTGATAAAATAAGTCATCAATACACGAGAATGAATACTTTTTCTTCACTGTAACCTTGTTCAAATATTGATAATCAATACACATGAGCATAAAACCATCCTCCTTCTTCACAAACTACACTGCAACAACCCACGGCGACATACTAGGCCGAACGAAACCCTTATCAAGCACCTGTTGCAACTACTCTTTTAACTCATTCAACTCTATTGGGGCCATTCAATATGGTGGCATAGAAATGGGTTAAGTTCCCAGCAACAAGTCAATACCAAAATCGATATCCTTATCAGACAGCATGCCATAAAGATCCGATGGAAGTACATCTATAAAGTCTCTCACTACCGAAATTGACTCAACAGTAATAGTATCAATACTAGTATCTCTTACAAAATCTAGATAATCATCACACCCCTTCTCAACCATCCGCCGAGCCTTTAGAAATGACATAACCCCGCTAGGAACATAATCCAATGGACCCCTCCACTCTAACTGTGGCAAACCTAGCATAGCCAATGTCACAATATTTGCATGACAATCTAGAATAGAATGATTGGGCAATAACAGTTCATGCTCAAGATAACATCAAAGTCTGCCATATTAAGTAACAACAGATCAACCCTGGTCTCAAAACCACCAATAACAACTAAACACGACTGATACATACGGTCCAAAAAAAAAATCTCTCACATGAGTTGACACATAAATAGGAGAACTCAAAGAATCAAATATATATCCAAATATGGAGCAGAGTAGGATGACACATATGAAAAACTGGAAGACTGATTCATTTCTATGGAAAACCATAACCATACTTGTAATGACAGTTTCTAAATCTACTACCTCCGTCCTACCCAAAAAAGCATAGAATCAGTCATGTCCTCCCCTTATAGGATGACATCTACCTGCCCGTCCCCCACCCCTAGCTTGTTGTGCTGGTGGAGCGGCAACTGGGGCAGCAACCATGTCATGAGACATTTGTGGACCTGGCTGAATTTGTGGAGCCTGAGTAGTATGTGGAGGTGCGCCCCTCCAGAGTTTGGGGCAGCCTTTAACCAAATGGTAGGTATCACGACACTCAAAGCAAGATCTCGATGGGTGTGGCTACTAGGAATGGCTCGGGCCTAGTTGACTAGACTAAACACTAAAGGAACTCCAGGGAGGAGGTGCACTAGAAAGTGACTGAACAAAGTGTTCAGCCTGAGATCTCGGAATAACCAGAGCACCACTAGAAGCTGGAAGTGTTGAGTGAGCTATATTACTCACATATCCTATACCATTATCGGTTGCACCTGCAACATGACCACCACTAATTCCTCCATTAACTCGAGGCCCCTTAGCTTTCCTGCCCTCCCTCTCACAACCCCGCATACCCTCCAACCGTCGTGCAATATCTACTACCTGCTGATATGGGGTATATGTCTCCAACTCTCGAGCCATGCTAAATCTAATACCATAGTTGAGCCTGTAGATAAATCGATGAACTCGGTCTCTGAGTTAGAGACCAAAACAGGTGCATATCTGGATAAGTAAGTGAATCGGACAGCATACACTGACACTATCATTGTACCCTGGTGTAGCTTCTTAAACTCCGCGCGCCATACATCCTTAAGGGTCTGAGGAATAAACTCTCTCAAGAATAACTCTAAACACTGATTCCATGTAAGTGAAGTTGCATCGACTTAGCTACCCTCCTCGTACACTCGCCACCACTGATATGTTGCTCTTGATAGCTTGAAAGTAGTGAAAGCAACTCCACTCATTTCCAAAATACCCATGGTGCGAAGAATACAATGGAACTCCTCTAGAAAACCATATGCGTCCTCTGAAGTCAAACCACTGAAATTATGAGGGTGATACTTCTTGAACCTCTCAACTCTAAGCTACTCCTCCTCATATGCTAGTACATTGACTGTGAGTTGAACTGGAATAACAGTGTATACTGGTATAACCTCTGGGACCTGATCAACATAGACCTGCTGCTCTAGGCTACAGGTCACGGGAGTCTGAGTGCCTCCCCGAGCCTGAGATGTGGGAGTTGCAAGTGTAATCAACCCCGCCCGAGCTAAGATATCGAACATGCTCAAGAGTTGTGCGAGGGTCTCCTGAAGTGCAGGGGTAGCAACAGATGCCTTAGGTACCTACCCCCCAGCTGGAGCTACTTGTGGCACCTCTGTCGCCGCTATGGCAGGTGCTCTTGCTACCCCACGTGCCCCTCCTTGACCTATTGCGACTCTAGTAGGGGTGCGGGTGTATGATTGTTGGATCCAGCAGTGCTTTTCCACACTATCTATGAAAGAATAGAAAGTCAAAGATTTAGTTTTTGAAGTCAACCTATTCGCATGATAAGGAATCAAAGAAGTAATGTTTTTCTAATAGTTTCGTAGCTCTCGATACGGACATCTTTGTCCAAATCTACAAGAATCTACTAAGCCTCCTTATGACTCGTAATACCTATGAACCTAGAGCTCTGATAACAACTTGTCACGGCCACAATTTCCCTCCATAGAATGTCGTAATGACACCTAGTCCCTACGGCTAGGTAAGCCTACTATTTGGTAACAATTTGACAGATATAATAATCAAAAATACTGAACATGTCAAATAAACCCATATAATACTCTGAAACAAAATGTCAACAATATACTCGCTAAAATCGGTGGAACTGATTCACAAGCTCTACAGAGTCATACTGGAGTGTTTACTACATCACTATCTGAATGAAAAATACAACAGTAGTAAAAGTAATGAACGTCGACTGTGAGGCCTGCGGACGTCGAGAAGGCATACCTTGATGTCTTTGTAAAGCAGCTAAGAGATGATCACTAATGACTGTCACGCGCAGATGTACCTGAATCTGCACAAAAATATGTGGAGAAGCGTAATATGAGTACGCCACAATGGTATCCAGTAAGTATCAAGACTAACCTTAATAAATTAGTGATGAGGCCATGTCAATAAACCTACTAGGATATAAATAAACAGTAAGAAATCGTACTAAGGAGAAATAATGGAAAGTAGAGAAATACCTTATACAAAATAGTTGACAACATGAACTAATACTGGAATTCTAAGCATAGTAATAACGTAAAGAATCAGTTAAAGGGAACCACAATGATCATATACGGGCAATAATTGACAAAAAAATGAGGAAGAACAAAACACCAAGAAGTGTTCCCACCAAAAACTCTTTGCAACATGAGATAAACAACAAAATCACAACGAGGTACCGCCTCATGTACAATAAGAATCAACACCAAGATAGCGCCTCGTGTATTTATATCTAGAATCACAGTCGAGGAACTTCCTTGTATTCACAATTAACAACCACAATCTTTCCTTGTACCTACGTGTGAGCCTTACATTTGAAATAGGTTTTGAAAATAGTTTTCCCGAAAAAGGTACACACACTTTACCCCACCTTATGATGTCGCGTGGCTTCACGTAGTTCCCCTACAAGCAATACGCACATAAGTCCCACCTTATACCACCGAATAAACATTAAACCCAAGCCTTATACTGCCGTTTGCGCGTCAATATCACATTACAATAACAACTCGCACCACAAGTGCACATATATCACAACTTGCCAACAATCAACATCATCAATATTTCAACAACAATATCCAATGGCTCCATCACAATGTGTATAAGAATATCAACAACAACAATAAATCTAAAATTCTCAACAAGGAAGATGTTTCAACAATAACATTTTTGCCTCAACGTAATAACGGATTTCACAACTGCTACACCAATAACTCAACATTGAGAGATAATGTATTATCACGGTATTAAATAAGAATAACTCACAATGAAAGAGATTATGTATACCAATGAATTCAAATAATGGAAATCAACAAGGAAAGAGATAACATGAACAATAACTTAAAGTAATGGTAATCAATAATGAAAGCGATAACACGAACAATAACTTCAAATAATGATAATCACCAATGAGGGATATAACATGTAACAATAATAGAGACAACAAGTTCAACTAAATAATGGGAGCAATTTATCAATTAGGATGTAGAACAAGTGTTAACTAAATCACTTAAGGCATGTAAGGATAGAGTAACACAAGTAAGAATAGATTGACTATGAGAATTTAGAACATTGTACGACAACTCAATTAAAGCATGAAAAAAGTCTATGTAGCCTAAACCGGTAAAATACCAAGTACAACCCGTGTACCCACTCATCACCTTGCGTACATGGCTTTCACATAGAACAAATGAATCAACCAATACCAATCCTAAGGGGTTGTTCTCCCATAGAATGTTAGGCAAGATACTTACCTCGACTAGGCCTATTCAACTCTTAGAAATAGGTTTCCCCTAAATTTGCGTTCACGCGGCTCAAATCTAACAAATATTGACCTAATATCATCAAATAATGATAGGGAAGTCAATTAAAATAGATAAAGCGAAGATCTTTACACTTTTCCCAAAAAGTAAAAAAAAAGTCAACGCGGGCACGCCTTGTCAAAACCTGGGTCCAATGGTAGATTCAGACTACCTGTGACCCCATGAGTTCAAATATGTGATTAATTTAATAATCTGGGTCCAATTTTACTCACATTTGATTCACATGAATTTGATGTTAAAATCTAAGATATAAGATGGAATATGATTAGAAATTCATTAGAATCACTTACACAACGTTTGTACGTGAAAATCCCCTCTCCAAATCGCGTCCTACCGAGTCTAGGGTTAAAAAAAGATAGAGTGTTTTCAAAAGTGCCATCTCCCAGCCCTTTGTGGCAGTTGCGAATGTCGCATTTGCGACATACGGTTCCCATTTGCGATACCTTGTAATTGCGGAATAGGGCTTGCATTTATGAACCCTGACAACCTTAGTCAACATCGAATTTGCGATAAAATGCTTCGTACTAGCAAAGTAGGGAACTTCGTAATAATGAACAAATGTTATCAAATGCAAATTGAGGAAAAAATCCGGCAGACTTCGCAAATGCGAAGGGGAAGTCGCAATTGCAACATCAAAGCCCCACTCTCGCCTTCACAATTATGATGATGGTGCTCGCAATTGCGATACCTGAGCACCAACAGTTCAATTTCAATTCCAAAGCTTCTAAAACATGCTCGAAACTCGTCCAAGCTCTAGGGTCTCAAAATCAAACATCCACACAAGTCTAAAAATATCATACGAACTTGTTCGCATGATCAAAACACACAAATAACATCTAAAACTACGAAGTGAACTCTAAAATACATGTATTTCAAAGTAAATTTCATGAACTTCTAGAATTTTGACTAAACATTTGAATCCTATCAAATCAACTCCAAATTATACCAAATTTAGCAGACAAGTTCTTAATAACATAACAGACCTATTCCATGTCCCAAAATGAAATTTCGAGATCGATAGCTGAAACTCAACCTACGGTAACTGTTCAACTTCAAATTTCCAATTTTTCGTCAAATCAACACAAATAAACCAAAAGGCTTCCGAAATCAACTTGGGCACACGCCCAAGTCTAAAATTGTGATACGAAGCTATGAGAGCCATCAAAAGACCGTTCCGGAGTCATTTTCACAAAAGTCAAAGTGTTTTTAACATTTTTAATTTAAACTTCTAAGTGAAATATCAAATGGTCCAAATCAATCCGAAAGATTTCTAGAACAGAACTAACCAAACTCGTAATTCATAAAACCATAAACATATATGTGTGAAGCATAAACAGTGGTAACGAGGCAGAATTACACAAAATGATCGATCAAGTCGTTACATTACTAGTCCTTGTTGGTCAGTCAGTTTATTCTTCACTTCAGGTTTCACGTGGTGATCCAGTTATCCATAGGTCCTAGACCACTCATTCTGGGTAGATCTCACAACCACATTAGTAGAGATATTTCTTTGAGTGTGGGGATATAAGGCACATGGTGGGAGATTATCCAGACACAGAGCTGGCGAACTTCAGAAGAATACTCATGATATGGTTTCTGCTCTAGTTGGTGCAACGCCTGCACAACCATTTAGAGTTCGGGTACAGGAAGGTAGATGGCATCCTAGAGGGGGAGGCCAGGCGCGCTGTTATGCTTTCCCTAGTATGATAGAGGTCGTTACACCAGATGATGTCATTGCAGGCATTGATCCAGGTCATACTTATTTGTATGTGTCATCCTATTCTTCTTCATGTTTGGATATGTTTCGTGATTCTTGAGTAATCTTGTTTATGTGTCTACACCCGTTGGGGATTCCATTATGGTGGACCAGGTATATGTTCCTTATTTTTTTCATTATTGCTGGTTGTGAGCCTAGGGTTGACTTTCTGTTACTTAATATGGTGACATCTAATGTGTTTTCTGGATAGTGTGGCCACGACTTGAGATTGTGGTGCTCTACATGCATGGAGAGTCTATTACGTGTTGTTGTTTTGTTCTACACAGTTATTTAGTGCAACATATTCGGTTTATGTGATGTCTATCCTACTTGTGATTCAGAGTTGAGGATGAGATCATCGTGTTTCCATGTGGATCGATATGTTTGGACCGAGCTACGTGTCGCAGTAGGGTTATGCTAGGATAATATTCATTGTGATAGTTCGTGTGTTTTGTTTCTCCACTGTGGAATGGATTCATAGTATGGTATTGATGGGGAGTTGTACCTGTTGAACTTGTTGGATAATTTTCTCATGTGTTTCTTTTTCAATCTTCAACTATATTAGAGTTGTGCTTGATGGGTACAGATTTCATCATATATGACTCGGTGGCATTTTGTGTGGCTTGGCAGATGAATAGTTTGTACTAGATGAGATGAGATCATTGAACCTGGAGTTGGTGCGATCATGCTGGGATAAGGTATGTGCGGATAAGAATGTCATTAATAAGCTTAGAGTGTAGTGTTGTTTCTTGTAGGTTGAGAGAAATCCACGAGAGTTTCCACGTGTTCAAAAATCATTGCAGTGTTACGGAGGTTTGTAATAAGGCATTAATTGTTATGAGGTATTTTCGGTACCGAGTTTAGTAATAGGGAACTATTATGGTCGGAAATATTTCTATGGGCATGTGAGCGATGGATTATTTCATGTGTTTATACCTTGTGAATGTATTTATGATTTGTTTTAGCCGATTGATGTTGATACAGTGTGTATATGTATGGATCGGGTCTTAGGAGGAGGACTGATGTGGAACTTCAGTTAAAAGGCTTATCGGTAAAGTTTGAAGCAATAATCTCCAATCGAGATGGCATTGGCGGTATGTGGATTGAGGTGACGTGGAGTCACCAATGGGTATTTATATTGTGAGTTTATTTAATTATTTGATGGCTCAAGAGCGACTCTTGGCACGTTCGAGGACGAACATTTTTTTAAGAGGGGGAGAAGGTAACGACTCAATCAGTCGTTTTGAGCTTTAGCATACCGTTCGGTGGTATGAGGTCTTGAGTACATTCATGGATGTATCACGGCATGTATATACGATTGGTTTTGGTTTGAAAGGATTGGGGTTTTTTTAGAAGATAAATTCTTGATTTTGAAGCTTTAAATTGGAAGAGTTGACCGAGGTTTGGCTTTTGTGAGAACGACCCCGAATGGTGTTTTGATTGCTCTGATAGATTTGTATGGTGATTTTTGACTTAGGTGTATGCCCCAAATTGGATTCAGAGGTTCCTAGGTTGAGTTGGCTCATTTTGCCAAGAATTAGAAATTTGAAGATTTATAATTTTCTAAGTTTTACCATGGGTTGACTTTGTGGTTATCGGGTTCGAATTTTGGTTTCAGGACATGGACTATGTCTATTTTCTCATTCGGAACTTGTGTGAAAATGTTTGGTATCATTTCGAGTTACTTTAGCAGGAATTAGATACTTGGTTGTGATTTTAGTAGTTCATAAGTTTCATTCAATTTCCATGCGTTTTGGTGTTTGATTCATGGTTCCAGAAGTTATTTTGGTGTTTTGAGCTTTCAAGCAATTTCGCATAATATTTTTAGACTTGTGTGGATGTTTGGTGTGGAGTCCCGAGGGCTTGGGTGAGTTTCATACGCGTATCCGAGCGCTTGAGTTGAGCTTCAGATTTGTTGATGCAACAGTTCCCTCACAAATGCGAGATCCTATTTTCATTTGTAGACCTCATATTCTCAAGGAGGGCACCGCATTTGCGAGGTGGACTGGGGGCTGGAATGTTCGCATTTGCAATGGGTAGCTAGGGTTGGAGTAGGCCGCACGTGCTATAAATTTTCATATTTTCTATGCGTGTTGGGTTTGCATTCGCGGAACCTTTGTCACATTTGCAATAATCTCAGCGATGGGGAAGGCTTCGCATTTCGTCACCTATATCACATATGCGGTTGTCACATTTGCGAACCTCATGTTGCAAATGCAACATTTATAGATAGTTTTAACGGTGAATTTTGGGACTTAGTCATATTTTATCACATTTTGAGCCTTAGACTTGGTGGGAGGGGATTTTCAAATCTAGCTATTGGGTAGGGGTTTTTACTTAATTTAAATATTTTATGTTGATTTTTATGGATTTTAACATCAAAATCATGAGATTTGATAGGAATTTTTGAGAATATTTTACTTTGTTTTGAAAAATGAAAATTTTAGATTTGAGAGTCGAATTGGACTCGAATTTGAAAACCAAACACATATTTGGACTGGTGGGATTATGGATAGTCAAGATCCACCATTTGACTCAGCTTTTGACTAGGCGGGTCCGGGGCTGACTTTTATTGACTTTCGAGGAATTATGTCAAGATCTTAACTTTACTAATCGAAATTGATTCTCTTGCATTTTGATATTATTAAGTCATTTTTTGTTAGATTTAAGCCGAGCTGGGGTAAATTTAAAGGAAAAATTATTTTTGAGTATTGATTTGGGCAATTTAAAGTAATTATCATGCCTAATTTTGTGTGGGGGATATACTCATTAGGATTTGGCTTAATTGCTCATTTGTGTTATGAGTAAATGACATGTACATGAGGTGACGAGTGTGTACACAGACGTATGTGTGCCTTATGAACAGATTTGACCCGAGGTTGATTTTATTGCCCTGTTCTGATTAAGTGGTCCAGGTACTACGTGTTTTTCACTTTGGATAATTACTTGAATCTATGTTGCATGCTAGAGGTAATATTTTATGATTTTATTTCCTAAGGTGGCCAAGTTGGGCATTTGTAGAATTGTTACTTATTTGACTTAGCTTTCATCCTTATATGTTGAACACCCATCTGTACTTCCTTATTGAATTGTCCTTATGCACTGCATTGGCAGATTATGAATTTATGTCTTGGTGATGATTATTGTATGCAATGTTGTTTTGATTAAGGCACATTCAGACTTGTTCGGCGGATTGTTCGAGTGTTTGCATGAGGTTTCTGCCGTGCTATTGTAATTGTTCATATTGCACATGCTGCGGGACAAGGTGAGTTATATTAGGTTGCACATGTGACAAGGCAAGGTTGGATGATTGTTATGATGTGTGTGAGGCGAGACAAGGTGGAGATTTTCTTTATTGTGTTGCACATGGTGAGATAAGGGTGGCTATATAAGGATGATATATGGTGGCCTGGGGGCGTTTACTGATTATGTTTTGTGTGGTGGTGTAAAAGGATATTCTTGTTTCAGCTTATGATTCCTTTGTGCGTGTCATGCTTTTATACATGATTTGTTGTGTGCTTTCTAACATGCCAATCAATGCATCTGTTATTACATGATATTTCGTTTCTTAAGATGGATTTACTTACGTGGAGATATTATCTCATATTCTGTTGAGTTAATGTTAGCGTAAAGGATTGCAATAAATAGAAAGTTGTGGTCATGCATTACTTTATTTGATTCTTGAAAATTCCTCTTGGACGTGTTATTTGGCAATTGATACAGAATTGGATTATGATGTGGAACGGGGTCTTTACCGTGCAGTGTGGCGTATGTTGTAGCACGAGGTCTTTGTCGCGTGGTGTGACTTATGGTGTACCATGAGGTCTTTTCCGTGTGGTGTGACTTATGATCTGGCACAGAGTCTTTGTTGTGCGAGGGTAATTGACAATGTGGGCATGAGACACCATATTTGTACAATTCTATTGGATGACTTGTTGTTATGAATTGAGGCTTGCGTATATTAAATTGCTGTCACTTGTTGTGGTAAGATTTTGGTTATTGCTTCCTGTTTCTAGTCTTTGCTACTATTTGCAAAGGTTATTTGACTAATGAGTGGCCTGACTTGAACCTTGTCACTACTGCATCGAGCTTAGTCTTGCTACATACTAGGTACCAAATGTGGTGTACTCATACTACGCTTCAGCACATGTTTGTGCAGATCCAAGTACCTTAGAGCGTATTGGTCGTTAGTGAGTTGATTCTGAGTTGCTGTGGAGACTTCAAGGTATAGTTGTTGTTCAGTCCACAAGCCTCGGAGTCACCTTCTGTTGTTTTCTTTGGTACTATTTATTTTATTCCAAAAAGTGTTGCATTTAGAGACTTCTTGGGTACTCTCTGTAGAGCTTATGGCTTATTTTTACCAGGTTTTGGGATATGTTGAACTATTACATTCCGCTTTTAGTTATGTTATGGCACTTTTCAACTTTCTTTAATATTTAAGTTGGTGTTTGTTTCTATTGATCTTGCATATGATAGACTTACCTAGTTCTAGGAACTAGGTCTCATTATGATCCTCAAGGTGAGATTTTGGGTCGTGATATATTGCTTCTACCATTTACTTTGTACTGCTATAGTGATCTAGAAATAAAAAACCCATTTATCAGTTTGTTCTTCACACGTTTCCCACATCAAAGTTGACTTGTTATTTTTCTTCTGCTCACTGTATTCCTTTTCCCGTCTATATCATGGAGATAGCCACAAGGTTGTCCGTATCGACAAGTTAAAATCTTCTCCCGTATGGACTGTCAAAAATAATGTAACTTGGTCAAATAAGGACATTTTAGTCTTTACTCACCTGATGCTTAATCATTGTTTATCCTTGTTAGTTAAGTCTCTTAGTCTAAGTTTGTGCATCGGCTAGTTCAATATATAAGGAGATGTGCATCTCTATTTTCATTATGTAACGAATGAAAAAATTATTTTCTCTCTACTGTATCTTTATTCTTCCTCATATGTCTTTCTCTCTTCATTTATAGGGTTTATTGTTATTCCTCTTGATATAATTTCATGGTATTAGAGCACCAATGCTAGGAATCCTAGCTGTTATTCGATCTTTATTCCGCAAAAATACTCTGAAATCGAAGAATTGTGAAGGGGTTGCTGAAGTCTTAACGAAATGGAAAATGAGAATTTATTAGGCCAGAGACAGGATCAAACCGCACAAACTTCTACTGTGAATTAGAATCATGCTTCAAATCAAGAACCGGGAATTCACTCAACTATCCACTATCCGTCTCTCCAACGGGTGTTAGTGAAATTCAGATCATCTCATTTAAACTGTCAAGTACTGGAATCTATTCGATCTAGTATAGTCTAATGATCCAATCAGTCATTTTTAGTTATAGCATCTCATTGCGTGATTTGAAAATTTTTGTAGTCCATTTGATATTTTATGACTTGCGGGTATGAGTGATTATGGTCCCATGTTTGGAAGTAATTTGGAACACTTAGTTCCTAAATGGAAGCCTTAAATCGGAAGAGTTGACCAAGATTTGACTTTTTAATAAATGAAAGAAATTGGATTTCGATAGTTTTGATAGGTTCGTATGATGATTTTTGACTTGTACGTACATTCGAATTTGGTGTTAGAGGTTCCCAGAAGAATTCGACACTATTTTTCAAAACTTGGCAATTTAACGAACTTAAAATTCATAAGGTTTACCATGATTTGACATTGATGTTATTGGACTCTGAGGTGTTTTGAGATCTTGGATATGTCTTTATAGTTTAATGGAACTAGTGTGTGAAGTTTGGAAGTAATGTGAAGTGTCTAAGTGTGATTCAGATACTCTTTTGAAAGAGTGACGATTTAAAACTCAAGAGAAATTCTATTTAGTTTGAGCCTCGATTCATTTTTGTGATGTTCCCATGGTTGTTTTGAGCCTTTTATCAAGTCCATATAGGGTTTTGGGACTTATACGAATGATTCGATAGAGTCCTGAGGGGCTCGAGTGAGTTTCGGCACATTTGGATCAATGTCCAAAAGAATTCAGTTGTCGGCAGATGACCTAACTTCAAAAGAGCATTTCTTCATATTTATAAAGAGTTTTCGGGTTCAATATCGATGAGATTGTAGCCCTATGAGGCTAGTTTCTGTTAGCAAAAATCTTTTGACATTCCGACATTTGTACAAAATGTTATTGTAAATTTACTAAAGAGCAGCAATGTAGGTTTTTGGACTTTTCTGCTTGGGGATGGATTATACGGCCTGCAAAGTAATTATGAGGCCAGCAAAGTAGATACGTGGTCTCCTAAGCATTGTTTTGATAACTATTTTGAGAGCTAATTAAGGTCGAGTTTTGTTTTTTTTAATTTGTGCACCAACATTTGGAACTCACTTTGAGAGCTTTGAGGCTAGGATTTTAACTAGAAGCTGGGATAAATGATTCCAACCTAAATCTATAGTTTACACGTGAATTTATCACTAGATTTAATATCGAAACTATAATGACCTGATAGAACATTTTGATTTGAAGCTTTCCATTTCATGATTTAAGGCCTTCAATAGCTTCCTTTGATTTTTTATGTCATGTGTGCATGGTTTGTTTCCATTCCAAAAAGTATAGATGTGCTTTGAAAGAGAAATTCTAGCTAATGTGTTGGTGATTCTTGCTGCTTTATGATTGCGGAGCATGTCACTCAATCACATAAGAGGATTGGGGTTTGGGAAGTTGTTCTTCGCAATCGCCGAGCTTCTCTCGCGATCGCATTGTGTTTTCTGGCACTGGGGGAATTTCTCTTCGCGATCATGTGGGGTGTATCGCGATCACGTAGAAAAAGTTTAGGGCCAGGGGACATTTGTTCATCACGAACGAAATGGGTGGGATCACGAACAAGTAGGCTTGGTGGGGGACTAGCCTTCGAGACACAACCTCCATGAACGCGATGGTCTTTGACCATTTTCTTTCGCGAATGCGAGCGTCCTTCCGCGAAAATGAAGAAGTGTTTCCACCCAAGTATAAATAGTGCTAAAAATCGAGATGTAGCCACTATTCACCATTTTGAAACCTAGACCACGGATTGAGGAGATTTTTGAAAGGATCTTTATCCCAACTTCTAAGGTTAGTAATTTGACCATAGTTGTCATTAATTTCCATGATTCCCCGTAGATTTTTCTCCCTAAATTTACAGGGTTAAAGTGTAAAAATTGGGGTTTTGTTTCAACTTGTTTGTCGACCGACTAAATAAAAGAAATGTAAGAAAAACCAAGAGCGAAATAGAATAGAAAATTTTTCAGATTTTTGAATAAACATCGATATTCAAAATTATCACGAAACTCTGCCAAGATTTTGAAAAATGGAGAAAGAAAATAGTATTTCAAAAAAGGAAATGAGTTAGTGCATGTTTTTCAAATCGTGTCAAATTTCCCGAATTATGCATTATTTGTTTCCCACCGGTGTGGGATACGTAGGCAACCCTCATCGGGTCCAACCTTATTTTAAAAAAACAAATAATGGTCATAAATAAAGGTGATTATGTTCTTGTCTATGTAGCCAAAATGTCCCAACAGGGCGCCAGAAGGTTGTTCTTGCAAGAATATCCACCTATGGTCTTTTTCAAAACTTTGACCCAATTAGCAAACGCAACCCTAAAATCTTCCTTCCCGAAGTGCTGAAGGGCCGTATTTACAAAGATGGTCCATTTTCAATTAGTTATAGACTTTTTGCAAAAGTAGCACCTTTTTCTCTTTGGTCAAAAATAAATCATGGTTTTGCTTTTTCTTAACCAATAACCTAATTAAATGTGCATGATGAGCACCGTTGAAAATATCCCCTTTAAAGTTGTAGAGGAAATTCCCATAGGACTTCATATGTGGTGGAGAAACCTGGGGGAGGTCAGTAGAGGTGTCGTGGTAAAAGTTTTAGGCAGGCTCACTGGCCTTCTAAAGATTAAGTCGAGGATGGACATAATTGAGGCTCTAATACCATTCTGGGATCCAGCGCACAATGTGTTTCATTTCTCGGATTTTGAATTGACACCCACACTGGAAGAGATAGCAGGGTATGCTGGCCTTAGTGAGAATCTCAAAAGCCGTTATCCGGTAGCACCTAGAGCTGTGACTCCTCACATATTCCTTGACCTTCTGAGCATCAGTCGGGAAATCCAAGATCCGAACTTATCTGAAGTATTCTGCACATTTTACTTCCTTTACCATCGTTACGGGGATCCTCGGGGTTTTGAAGCTGTGAATACCGGTTTAACTCACCATGGTAATCTAACTAAATAAGAGGCCCGCCGGGGATTGGCCTTTGTGGTAGCATTCTTGGGTATCCTAATCTGCCCGAGGAGCGATGGATGTATAGATATTGGAGTCGTAGGAGTAGCCGACTTCATGATAAAAAAGTCTAATGGCACTTTTGTGCCAATGATCGTAGTATAAATCTACCGTGCCTTAACTGTTTGCCAATCCGGAGGACAGTTTTTCGAGGGCTGCAATCTACTCTTACAAATCTGGATGATCGAACATCTCTGCCATTTCCCGGGGTATATGAATTACGGTCTGACTGGCCTAGATTGCATTGAAGAACATAGGACTTGGGTAGAGGGTCCCGAATTTCTAGAAGGCACAGAAGCCTAGCTTGCACACTTGAGTTCTTTGACTGCCTACAAAATTGAATGGACATTTGATTGGCTCCCTATCAATGAAGTCATCTATATGTCAGTCGATGTATGCTATCTTCTGTTAAAGGGTCTCCGAAGTATTCAGTTGTACGCCCCACATCGGGTCTTACGACAGCTAGGAAGGCATCAAAATTCTCCACACGATAAAGACCTAAGTCAGCAAGTCATTGAATTATGCCCAAGAGCTTCATTTCCGGAAGATAGGGTCCTCAAGATTTGGCATCAGTGTAGATTTTTGGAGCCATAGACTCGAGTGAGGGATTTATACAGAGGTGGGGTGGAGCCTGTCTACACCACTTGGTATGGTAGAAGGGGTAGAGAGCATCAAGAGCTAGAACAACCCGGCAAGAGGCCCCACGTACAACAATTTACCGATGAAGCGCAAGAGCCTTGGGGTCGGTTGGGAAAAGAGAACAACTACAGGGCCACAATAAGCAAATTGGAAGCCCAGATCAGAGATATCAAATTTGAAAAAAGTTTGTAAGCCGCCACAGCTAAAGGGGAGAAAAACAGGTTGATCAAAGAGAATGAGTCTCTCCGAGCCCAGATCCAAAAATGTAAATAGCTGATGAGAACCCAAAAAGAAGCAGAATTGATGAAAGACTTATCAATAGTCTTAGGCAAAAAGTTTGCGACTATGGGGATGATTTGGACAAAGCTGAGGAGGAATGGACCTGAGTTCGATCCAAATTGGAAAGAAATGCGAAGGAAAGGGCAGAGTTTGTTCAAGAGCTGAAAAGAAAATATAACCAAGAAGTCACAGGCCTAAAATAAAGGCTACCACCCTCGAGAATGAAATGGCTAAACAAGCAAAGAAGTTCAAAGCAGAAAGGGAACACTGTTATGTGATGATGGCTCAGTTGGAGAAAAATTTGCAACAGTTGCAAGAACAGAACCATAAGGACACCCAGGTTTTAGAGGCTAGGTCCCAACATATCGGGCACTTACTCCAGGAAAAGGGTATCATCAAACAAAGGGTCAGATAAATTGTTGATTATTTTTTTACGAAGTGTTAAGAATGTGAGGATATGACCCGATCTACCTTATTCGCTGCGGTGGTGATATTCATCCGCCAGATAATGGATGACTTGAGTCGCCTCCATCAAGACATGGAACGCAGGCCAAAGGCGAGACCGACTGATGTTCCACGGCCCCTAGAGCAATAGTGGCACTTATGTAATCATGATGTCCCTTTTGAGTATGTATTTCATTTTCCTGTTGCAATCTATTTACGTCTACTTTAAGTCTTTTATAATTTTAAAAATTTCCAAGAATGTATGTCACAGTCTTTTGTAATGAATGAAATTTGAAGTTTTACTTAACAAAACAAAATTTGAAAAACAAAATGTTTATTTCCTTTTGTATTTATTCCTTGAACCACATGATGATCTGATTCACGTGGCGTCGTGATACATAGGCAATCCACGTAGGATTCGATCATAGCCCTAAGAAAAGAAAGATAATATAGAAGAGGAAAGAAAGAAATTTTTAAAAAAAAAGAGAGAGCAAAGAAGAAAAAGAAATTTCAAAAAGCAGGGATGAAACACTCAACCGATACAAGACATGTAGAAAGCGTTTAACTGCCCAGGTGCATTGCATACCCCCAACGTGCGATTCCCTATATGTTGAATGCCTCAATCTAATGGTTTCGTGATTTTATTTCTCTTTTAAGGTGTCGTTTTTAGGTGGTTGGTTTTGCGGTAACCTGGCTTCACACCCATACTTCACAACATCGAAAGGGAGTGTCGAAATGACATCGGAAAGTCACCTGCCAATCATCAACTCCTCTGAGGATGACCCGAGCTCAGTCATCCTGACATCTGAGTCAGCCACGACTGAAGAAAATAGAATACTGCGTTGCCGCATGTTGGAAATGTGGGACGCCTAGTCTATAGTAGGGAACCGCCCAGCACCATGCCTGGTTTTCCCGAGTTGGTTCCCAGAACAGGTGGAACCTCCAACATACCTATCAGTTACCCAGCTACCCCATTCGGGTACCCGACTATGTCAGCTCATTTCACCGGAATGCCTTCTGAGGTCCGCCCCCAGACACTATTTTTTGGTGTATCCTCCAACATTTTTACCGCACCACCAACCTCTTCCACGGTGCCGGCAACAGTAGCTGGACCCAACTTCGAGCTGTCAGCTTTTACCTTTCAAACACCGTCATTCTATCTGGGCGCAACTCATGTTACTCAAAACTCATACCCTCAGCAACCTCGTTATGAAGCCACCGTGTGACAAGAAAAAGGAACCCCGAGCAGGAAGAGATGGCTTGAAAAATGAAAAGCATTGAGCAGAGTCTCAAAAACATACAGGGATTAAGTTGTCAGAAAAGTGTTTCTTCTGCCGACTTGTGCATGTTCCCACATATTCACCTGCCTCTCAGGTTTAAAACCCCTATGTTTAAGAAATATGGCGGACACGGGGATCCCATTGCTCATCTAAAAAGATTATGAAACCAGCTGAGGGGAGCAGGCGAAAAGGAAGAGCTTTTAATGGAGTACTTCGGGGAGAGCTTGGCCGGGATTACGTCTAAGTGGTACATGGACCAAGATATATCCCACTGGAATATATGGGATGACCTGGCCTGGGATTATTGTCAGACAATTTCAATACAACGTGGACATAGCACCAGACATGAATTCCTTGTCCAACCTCAAGAAAAAATCATCAGAAAGCTTTAGGGAATACACTATTAAGTGGCGTGAGCAAGCTACCAGAGTAAAACCTCCGATGGACAAGACTGAAATGGTCAGCGTCTTCTTACAAGCTCAAGAGGCCGACTACTTCCAGAGTATGATGTCCGCCATGGGCAAGCCATTTTCGGAAGCGATAAAAATCGGAGAGATGGTTGAAAACGGTCTGAAAACTGGTCGTATTCTAAACCATCTGCCATAAGGGAAACTTCCCAGGCAATCCAGACTGGGTCAGGAAGTGCATCCAATAAAAAGAAGAAAGAGGAATCAGCAATGATGGCCTTCAGTATAAGAAACTACCGTCAGCCCCGAGGCTATACCCCACGTCATTTTTATCCCCACCAAGATGCGGCGTATGCCGTAATGCCTCAACCTTATCCAATAATGAATGCCCAACAACACTATAATCAAAACCGAGCTCCACCACCCAAAAACAACCCTCCTCTACAAAACAATCCCCGGGAACCACCCAGAAGGACCAACTTTACCCTAATTGGGGAATCATACTCTAGCCTCTTCCCGAAGCTGGTCCAAATGGGTCTGCTGCAGCCTGTACCCCAAAACAAGAAAAACCCAGAATTTGCCTCTTACCAGCCAAGTACTCGATGTGCCTATCACTCAGGGGCCAAGGGACACGATACTGAGGATTGCTAGGCCCTCAAGCGGGCAATTGAGAGCTTAATAGAACAAAAGAAGGCGGTACTAAGGGATGAAAAAGCTCCCAACGTGACCAATAACCCGTTGCTTGCTCATAATAACGGGCCGATTATTGGTATGATTTGTGAAGACCGAGAATTTGATCCGGCTCTAAAAACTATCATCGCCATTACTGATGTAGAGAAGAAACCCAAAGTGACACCGAAACAAGCTAAGGAGGAGAAGAAAAGTAACTCCACTCTTCCAGCCACAAGAAAGGTTGAAACAAAGACAGGGACATGGGCCTTCTAAAGATGTCGTTCTTTATGTTCTCAAGGAACCCAGGAAGGAACATTTGTGTTAAGCCCTCCCAAAATATTGCAACACAACAAGACTATGCCTAATGTCCCGACAATATACATACCGAAAGGGACTTATGTGGTGCGGGAGCCGATAATTTCACCAAGGCTGAATGAGCCCATGGTTATTAGCCGTGCACCACATAATCCCATAAAGGACACCACTGTCATCCCCTGTAATTACAACTAGACGGTGGTGACGTATAAAGGAAAAAAAATTACTAGGGAAATGAGTGAGATAAACTCATCAGAGAAATACCTCAACCTGAAGGAACTGAACAAAACCAAGCAGAAACGTTTTTCGCCTAAGAAGCCAATCAGTGCCGGAGAGGCAGAAGAATTCTTCAAAAATATGAAAACCTCTGAATACGCCATAATTGAGCAGCTCAGAAAGTCCCCCACTCAGGTTTCACTTCTATCCTTGCTGATAAGTTCAAATGAGCATCAGAAAATCCTGATCAATACACTTAATGCAGCATATGTTCCGGCCAAGACCATAGTTGAGCAAATGGAAAGAACGGCAGAACGAATTTTCGAAGTCAACCGGATCTCATTTAGCAAAATTGACTTGCCTCCGGAAGGGGCTGCCCACAACAAAAGCTCTCCACCTAACTGTTAAATCTGAAGGGTACTATGTGAAAAGAGTCATGGTGGACGGCCGATTTGGAGTTGATATTTTCCCTCTCTCGATCCTACAAAGAATGGAGATCGGGACTGAGAGAATCAGGCCCAACAATGTGTGTGTCCGCGCATTCGATGTCATCAAAAGAGACACAATCGGGGAGATTGATTTGGTCTTGACGATCGGCCCTATAGATTTTGAAGTGACACTTCAAGTCTTAGATATGGATACTTCCTACAATTATCTCCTAGAAAGGCCTCGGATCCATGCAGCAGGGGCAGTGCCATATACTCTCCACAAGATGGTTAAGTTTGAGTATGAAGACCAAGAGATTGTTCTCCATGGAGAGGACGAGCAATCTATTTACAGCGACCCATCAGTCCCATTCCTAGAAGCGAGGGAAGGCAGCGAGCATATAGTCTATCAGGCTTTTGAGATCGTGGTTGCGGGCCAATATGAGGAAGGAACCCCGTGTCCTCAACCCTTCCTATCAAACGCATCAATTGTGGTTGCTAGCAACATGATTAAACATGGGTACACACCTGGAAAAGGGCTCGGGTGTCCTTGCAAGGCATTACAGAACCTATAACATTGCCTACCAGTAAGAGATTTTTCGCCATAGGGTTTAAAGCTACTCCCGATGATGAAAAATGGGATGACCAACGTAAGAAAGATGGTTGGTTATTTCCTCAGCCAATCCCGCACATCACCGAATCATTCGTCAAGCCAAAATACATAGAGGAAGAGGAGGAGGCCTTCACAGCCAAAGAAATTGAAGAAATCTGTACAACAATGAGACAGATGTTGTATGAGGCTCATATTGTCCGACCAGGAGAAGGCTCAAGCACTGCTGAAGTGAAATATATGGGGCCTGACTCCAAGCTCCAAAATTGGAAGGCTACTCAATTTCCAGTCAGGTGGGAGTCCCAGTATTCAGCCTTGCCATCCTTATGCACTTCGAGTTATTTCAGGGTGTAACTCGAGTGTTTTTAGTTTATTGCCTTTTAAAAATTCTGATGTAAACCCTCGTATGTTCAAAATTCCAATGAAATGAAACTAATATTTCATAGCCCACGAATCTCTCTCTTTATTCGTCCTAATTTTTGCTATTTTTTCTTATCTCTCTTTTCAGTTCTAATAATGCGGACATAAATAACATGACATGCTTGCGGACTTCATGCCCAGATCTTGACATGCCGTCTAACCAAGAAATAATGAATCAAGAACCGGAATATGATGAAGATGAGGCTTTTAGGGAAATAAATCGAGAATTGGAACAATTCGAGAATAAGCCTAAGCCAAACTTAAACGAAACCAAACCGGTTAATTTGGGTAATTCAGAAGAATCCCGAGAAACCATTATAAGTATCTATACTAATGAAAGGACTAGGGACGCTTTGATCCAACTTCTATTCGAATTCAAAGATGTGTTCGCCTCGTGATGATATGCCCGGATTGAGTGTTGATTTGGTGGTGCACAAATTGCCAACCTACCCCGATTATCCACCTATCTAACAAAAACAAAGAAACTTTAAAACATACATGAGTGACAAGATTAAAGAAGAGGTCACTAAACATTTAAGAGCTGGAGTAATCCGAGTGGTCCAATAAACCACGTGGCTGGCTAATGGTGTCCCGGTACCGACGAAAGACGGGAAAGTCCGAGTGTGTGTCGATTATCGGGATTTGAATAAATCAAGCCCCAAGGATAACTTTCCATTTCCAAACATCCACATCCTGGTTGACAATTGTGCCAAACATAAGATACCGTTTGTCGTAGATTGTTGCGCTGGGTATCACCAGGTTTTGATGGATAAAGAAGATGCAGAAAAATCGGCCTTCACAACACCTTGGGGTAATTACTGTTACCGGGTCATGCCATTCGGCCTAAAGAACACCGGGACAACCTATATGAGTGCTATGACCACCATTTTTCATGACATGATACACCAGGAGATTGAGGTATACGTGGATGATGTTATTATTAAATCACGCAAGACGACCATGTGCAGCATCTAAGAAAATTCTTCGAACGTCTGCGTAAGTATGACCTAAAATTGAATCCAGCCAAGTCTGCTTTCGGAGTTCCGTTTGTGAAATTGTTGGGTTTTATAGTTAGTCGACGGGGTATAGAACTGGATCTGACAAAAATAAAGTCTATTAGGGATTTTCCCCCTCCGAGAACCAAGAAAGAGGTCATGAGTTTGCTAGGTAGGTTGAATTACATCAGCAGGTTCATTGCTCAGTTAACCTCCACGTGTGATCCTATATTCAAGTTGTTGAATAAAGATGCAGCAATTAAATGGATGGGTGAGTGCCAAGAAGCTTTCGAAAAAATCAAAGAGTATCTGTCGAGTCTGCCAGTGTTGGTCCCACCCAAACCTGGAAGACCTCTGTTCTTGTATTTGACGGTGTTGGAAAATTCTTTTGGGTGCATTCTCGAGCAACATGATGTGAGCGGGAAGAAGTAACAAGCTATATACTACCTGAGCAAGAAATTCACAAGCTATGAAGCCAAGTACACCTTGTTGGAAAGAACTTGTTGCGCCTTAACTTGGGTTGCTCAGAAGCTCCGGCATTACTTGTAGTTTATACCACCTACCTTATCACTAGGCCATTTTGAAAAGATTGTCATTTGCTAATTATTATCATTGTCATTTTTTTCATAACCATGGTGTACGAGCTAGATTGACTAATTCCACATGGTACCTACTATCTCTCACCAGTACAATCACCACTACAAATACAGGGTAATTCTGTCCGTCAAGGCTCGGACAGATGGAAAGAAATCACCTAGTATTTTTTTTGCCTGGGCTGAAATTTGAACTTAATACCTCACGGTTCTCAACCCACTTCGTCAACCACTAGGCCATGTTCTTGGGTGCTACCATTGTCATATTACTTATCTATATGATTTTTGTGAGTGGCATCAACATTAGTTTCAGCAGGCATCTTCAATTAGGAATAAGAAAACTTTGAAACTAGAGTCTTGTGACAACTTCAAGGAAATGAAAAAGATCTTGTTTTGATGTCACATAAACTCAATTACAGCTTCAGATTTGTTTTTTACTTTTTTCAAATGAACTACTATGGTTTGTTACAAGAGATTTTTTTTTTATAAGTAGGTTTGTTATAAGAGATATTCTAACACCAGTTCGATCTAGTTTACTACATGAAATTATCAGATGGGTAAGTTTAAGTTGTAAGAGAGGGACATGTTTATTTATTTATATATTCCAAAAGCTAATGCCCACCGGGAGATTAGAAAAATGGCAAATCATGCTCACCAAGTTCGACATAGTCTATGTCACCTGCACGGCAATGAAAGCTCAAGCCTTGGCGGATCACCTAGCTGAAAATCATATTGATGACGAATATCAACCTTTGAGTACTTACTTCCCGGACGAGGAAGTAAACTCGATCGAAGTAATCCCAGAAAACACCAACACTTGGAAAATGATCTTTGACGGAGTTGTAAATGCAAAAGGTGTTGGGCTTGGGGAAATTTTGATTTCGCCCATGGGACAACACTATCTAGCCACCGCCCGTCTCCATTTCTTCTGTACAAACAACATTTCTGAATATGAAGCCTGCATAATGGGCATGAACATGGCAATTGACATTGATGTAAATGAGTTATTGATCATGGGAGACTCCGACTTGATTATCAAGCAAGCTCAGCGGGAGTGGGAAACTCGAGATGTTAAGCTTCTTCCGTATAGACAACATGTGGAGGATCTCGTAAAACGATTCAAAGCCATCGCATTCAGGTATATTCCTCGATGCCACAATGAGTTAGCTGATACATTAGCTACCTTAGCTAAATGCTGCCATATCCGGGAAATGTCCATATTGACACACTGGAGATTCAAATCCGGGAAAGACATGGTTACTGTAACACGGTCGAAATAGATCCTGATGTCAACCATGGTATCATGATATCAAAAGGTTACTAAAAATAAAAGAATACCCGGAGCGATACACCGGAGACCAAAGGAGAACCATCAGAAGGCTCGCCAGCAGTTTCTTCCTAAGTGGGGAATTGTTGTATAAAAGGACTCCCGATTTGAATCTATTAAGGCGTGTGGATGCCAAAGAAGCCGAAAAGATTATGAATGAGGTACACTCATGAGTATGCGGTCCCCATTTGAACGGATATGTTCTCACCAAGAAAATCCTACGGGAAAGATATTACTGGATGACTATGGACAAAGATAGTTTCAGCTTTGTCCGAAAGTGCTATCAGTGCCAAATACACGGCGACTTGATCCATGCGCCGCCTTCAGAGTTACATCCCATGTCAGCACCATGGCCATTCATTTCTTGGGGAATAGATGCCATTGGGCCGAACGAACCGAGAGATTCGAATGGGCACAAATTTATCTTAGTTGCTATCGACTATTTCACAAAATGGGTCGAGGCAGTCACGTTCAAAGCCGTCACTAAGAAAGCAGTGGTGGATTTTTTGCATTCCAACATTATCTGTCGCTTTTGGCATTCTGAAGACCATCATCACTAATAATGCTTAAAATCGCAATAGCCATTTGATGAGGGAGGTATGTGAAAATTTTTAAATCACACACCGTAACTCCAACCCATACCGGCCGAAAGCCAATGGCGCCGTTGAAGCAGCAAATAAAAACATCAAGAAAATACTCAGAAAAATGATTCAAAGTTCTAGACAATGGCACGACAAATTGACTTTTGAATTATTGACATATCACATGACCGTGCGCACATCGGTTGGAGCTATGTCTTATCTATTTGTTTACGGCACTAAAGCCGTAATACCTATAGACTTTGAAATTCCTCCCTTCGGATCATTGTCGAAGCTAAAATTGAGGATGATGAATGGGTCTAAACCCGGCTGGAACAGTTAACTCTGATTGATGAGAAAATAATGGCCGCAGTTTTTCGCGGGCAGTTGTACCAACAAAGGATGGCCCGCGCTTATAACAAGAAAGTTCGACCTAGGAATTTCGAAGTGAGGAAACTCGTCCTGAGACGTATCCTCCCACACCGTGAATAGGCGAAAAGAAAATTCGCCCCAAATTGGAAAGGTCCATATATTATAAGTAAACTACTACCAAAAGGAGCATTGTACTCGGGGGACATCGAAGGAAACGGCCACGAAACGATTATCAATGCAGAGGTAGTCAAAAGGTACTATGTTTGACCTTTTCGTGATGTTTGTTCTCCTGATCGAAATGACGAAGGATTTCATTCACGCTACCCCAAACACTACCAACTTTTGTAAACCCATTTGAGCCGGTTACTTTTCTTTGATTAATCTCTTTGAAACCTGAAAGTGTTATTATTTTTTTTTTAAATGATGAAATGGAAAATAAAAGAAAAATCAAAAATCAAAAGAAAAAAAAAACAAAAATGTTTCCACGAACTATGTTCGACTTGATTCCGAAAGGATACGTAGGCAGCCTCTCTCTGGGGTTCAGACACACCAAAATGAAATTCCACATTTTCCCAAGAGTTTAAGCTGGGACAGATGTTATAATATGTTTGGCGATAATTTCGCCGGAGAGGTTCCAAAGTTGTAATTCAATACGAATTCTTTTCACCAAAACCCTGTTCAAGTCCTTCCGATCTACCGACAAAGATGTCTAACATTGGAGGATACAATTTATGGATTTGATACAAGCAAATGAGAGAAACTAAAATGAGAGACTCTTATCGGTGAAAACCCAGACGGGCACCGTGAGGTGACTGTAAGAAGAGAAATAAAAATGAGAGAGTCTTATCGATGAAAACCCACACGGGCACTGTGAGGCGACGGTAAGCAGAGAAATTTAAAACTAGAGAGTTTTGTTAGTGAAAACTGGCAAAGAGCACTACAAGGCGATGGTGAGAAGAGAAATGAGAGAGGTTAGTTGGTGAAAATCTGCAAAGGGCGCCACTGATCGAAAAGGATAATGAGTCACTGGTAAGGACAGAGTTCGGGGCAAGGTTTCTCAATCTGAGAGTCGGACAGTTTACACTGTCACGACCCAAAATCTACTAAGGTCGTGATGGGGTCGGGCACCACCATCAGGCAACCCAATAATTAATTAGTTGTAATAAATTCTTGTTTTAAAATTTATGAAAATAATTACCTTTCACTTTATTACATAATAACTAAATAAAATTCGTTAAGTAAATACAATTGTTTAAATATTCCATTTCAACAAAATATATCCCATCATATCCAAGAACCCGGTGTCACAAGTACATGAGCAAATTCTAAGAATTTCACAAATACTACAAGCTTGTCCGAAATACAAATTGGACAAGGAATTTACATGGAAATAAATGCAATATGATGGAGAATCTGTCAGCTGCGGATCGCCTCCGGATGATGCAGCTCGCCTAAGTCTCCAACCAGCCACGTCGCTATGAAAGTACCTGTGCAATAAAAATGCACAACAAGTGTAGCATGAGTACGAAAACAACGTGTACTCTAGACTCTCAAATCAATTTTTCTTGCCCATCTGAGCTCATGACATCCTCGGTAACATCGAACCACAATCTCGATTCTTACTCCCAGTTATATACTACTAACCGCACCTAACATGCCAATATGAGATAGCGCAAAAATTCCATCATAACTTCTGAACCACTAATAGGGTGAACATTTCATCATACAGAAACCTTTTGCTTAACTCAATTCAAGAGTACCATATCAACACACGAGTGAATTCTCACAATCACCCAACACGCAAATCTTTAAGTAGTAGTCTATACCACTACAACCCTTCCGGGATCCGTCTACACCTGACAGGCCATAGCACTTGAATACTCCCACATGAAATCTATTACGACGGCTGACAAGCCCCGCACACACCAGCACAAACCACATGCATAACTTAATCATATCGAAGGAACCGATCACTGCCGTAAATGTGCCATTTCAACCGTGGCTAACCAATCTATCTTCTTTTAATCATCTTCAATTGCCTCAGGAATAATCGTAACTTCCTTCAACTCATAGCAAACTCAAACCTCACTCATCCTGAGTGACCTTGATTCACGAGACCATGCTGCCTAAATCCCACAACCCATCTCATACCCTCATGAAAATATTTTTAAAACCCAAAGTTTATTTCTCTCATTCCTCCAATACTACCCGGCATGCTGAAAATAGCATAGAACACTCCAACCATCTTCCTTTTTCTTAGAAATTATTCTACAAAAGCTCGATTCTCGATGATACTGCTGCCTGAAGCCCTTAAATGCCGCGTTCTAAACTTTTGAATTCACTAGATACGCTATTGAGATTCATCCACTCGGACTGGCCCTGAATGCAATCACCCCAAGGCACTTATAGCACACGAACACCCTTTTCAATGAAGCACGTGATGAGTCGCTACCCTTACAATCCGCCTATGCATTAAGAAAAATTCTGAATCTTCCAAAGCCGAACCCTAGTCTGGTGGGACCAAATTTTGCACACATTCATCAAATCCCATGCACAATTACCATACTAATCCTTTCCCTTTGCTGTACCAACTTACCAATATGCCGACAATCCTCAACCCCATGAGAACACAATCCTACAGCCCAACTGCAGGTGGTGGGACTCCTCCACTGAGCCCGAAGCTACCCCTTGCACTACTTTAGACCCTGCTGAGATCCTTTCCCCTTTGTTAACATGATCTATCTCAACCAATCCGTCCAATTCTTCCAGATTCTTTTGTTAGCACTCCCTAATTACTCAAACTCTGTAGCATAATTCACACATCCCGCCTCCTACCGAACAGCCACTAGAATCCCTCTCGGAAACTTTCCAACCATGCAACCGCTAACCTATTCACCGGAGATAACCCACCTATGTAATTCACCAGCTGACACCTTCCAATGACGTCGTACTACACTATCTCTACGACATCAATACTTCATCCTAAGCCCGTTCTCATTCACCAACTTTTCCAGTCTGCCCGCTCCCCATGGACATCTACTAACTGCGCCACAACACCTTCTAATTCACCACTATGTTGTCGCTCCCCTACTTTGTGACTGCCGCCATCCGCTTCCTATACCTGGCCTCCTAGAAATGGAACCACCGCCTATCCTCAATTCAATATTATTCTCTGCCAACTGCATTCTTCAATACTTCTTCTCCATACTCAGGCCCCATGCACTCGAAGAAACCATGGAACTGAAGAACTTAATACATTCCATTCGATCAAGGACGACGATAACACGTCACAGGTGAATACTCCACCTTACTTGAAACACCAAGTCTTACTAATTTATCAATCCAAAACCTGGCCATCTATAGATCAATTTCCTTCCTTCCTCCGGAATCTAAATACTGAAATCTCGAAATCACACTCTGAGAAGACCTCCCTTCAAGCCATTCATCACCCCCAACCTATGGGCAAGCATTCTATCGTCATATCGACATCGCGCGATAACCAATCGAAAACATCATCAAAACCTGAGCATAGCCTAAAAGTTCTCAGAAACATAGCAACCGAGCTAAAAAAACATAATATTCTTCTGCACGACAACAACAACAGCCCCATCCAACTACACATAGGAAACACCTCGCAACATATCTGTAGCACCATATAAATTCCTCAAATTTATGATTCATAGTAAGCGCTTCGCGACGCGTAGGATTGAGTAGGAATAAGCATATGCGTAAGCCTCAAAGGAATCGAATCGCATGATGAGGAACCAAGAAGGGAGGTACTCCTAACAGCCTTGTAGCCTCTCGAAGATAAGTACAGACGTCTCCGTACCGATCGGCAAGACTCTACTAGACTTTCTCATGACTCGTGAGACCTAAGGGAACCTAGCGCTCTAATACCATGTTGTCACGATCCAAAATATATAAAGTAGTGATGGCGCCGGACACCACCGTCAGCCAAGCCAATCATTAATTAGTTGAAATAATTTATGTTTTAACAATTATGAAAATTATTTTACCATTCACTTTATTACATAATAACTAAATAAAATCCGTTAAGTAAATACAATGGTTTAAATATTCCATTTCAGAAAAATATATCCCAACACATCCCAGAACCCGGTGTCACAACTACATGAGCAAATTCTAAGAATTTCATAAATACTAAAAGCTTGTCCGAAATAAAAATTGGACAAGGAATTTACATGGAAATAAATGCAATGTGAGGGAGACTCTATCAGCTGCTGATCGCCTCAGGATGATGCAGCTCGCCTAAGTCTCCAACCAGCCATGTCGCTATGAAAGTACCTGTCAATAAAAATGCAGAGCAAGTGTAGCATGAGTACGAAAACAACGTGTACTCAGTAAGTCGCTCGCCTAACCTCAGAGAGGTAGTGATGAGAGGTCGAATTAGACGCTCACTAAGATCCATCAAATTAATTTAACAGAATACGATGAACACGGTTTGCATGTAAAGGTAGTAAAGCAGCAAATATATAAGGCACTGAAATCCAAGTAAATACTGGAAGTAAATAAACAGTTGCTACTTCCTCATTCCCCCCCAAATATCTTAAATAAACAATTTCTTCTTTATTTTTCCCCCAAATATCTTATCACTTCAAAGTTCGTGAAAAATATTTAACAATTTAGCATGCGCATACGTGATAGGGACAACTAGCCTGAGCCATAAAAATAATCATATTTGTGCGCTGCCGAGGGTCGAATGGCCCGAACCATAAGTGCACCTTTGCTATAAAATAAGCATATCTATGCACTGCCGAGGGTCGAACGTACCGTATGTGAATTTTTTAATCCGCCGTGGCGTACGGCCTGCTCCCATGAGAGTGGGGGAAATAACACTCCACTCGCGGAATGTAAATTTCAAAGCGGTCACATGCAGTCATGCACAATCAACAGTCCACCCTGAATACGTCGGGAAAAAAAATACTCAAGTAAATGACAGATTTCTCTTTTAAAAATCACAAAATAGTATTTAAATCCTTTCTTGAAATTCATTTCCAAAGTTTTTATAATATTTAATAATATAACCTTATGGGGAATACAATTGCCCACGAAGGAAATCAATTCTCTTTCTAGATGATTAAGAAAATGAACCCTAGTCTTCCTTAGATATTCAATTACTATTTCGATTAAATTAGGAGTCTGATATTACAGGCAAGATCACAGGTACAACAAGTAAGGCATGCTAGTGGTCCTAGACTACCCATACATGGCATAATAGTAGCTACGCACGGACTCCTGTCACCTCGTGCGTACGTAGCCCCCGCAGATAGTAGCACATACTTAATTAGTTCATCTAGGGGGAATATTCCCCCTCACAAAGTTAGAAAGGAGACTTACCTCGCTCCGATGTTCCATAACCGGCTTCCAAGCCCTCCCGACGACTCCAATGGATGCACAACTCCCCAAAACTATCAAAACAACAACACACCAATAAAAATATACTCTAATATTTTCAACAATTCCAAATTATATAATTTTCCAACCCCGCTAAGTGAATTGACCAAAATGCCCTCACGCCCACGTGCCTGGAATTTGAAATTTCTCGAATATATGTTCTACCCATAGCCTTATTAACTCAAATATACAATTTACTCAAAATTCCGAGCTCAAATTCATGGTAGAAATTCAAATTAACATTTCTAGGTCTTTCCTTAAAAATCCCAATTCTCCTACTAATTTTCATGTATAATTCCATGTAATAACCTTGTAATTAACTTAGAAACATGAAGGAATTACTTACCTAGCATTGCATGAAGAAAATCCTCCTTTGAAGCCTCCAAAAATCGCCCATGCCAAGATGAAATACTGAGGAAATAGCCAAAAATCACGGTTTTAAAACATTCTGCCCAGACCATTTCTCGCACCTGCGATCCAGCTCTCGCACCTGCAATTCCGCAGGTGCGACCAAACTTCCCCACTTGCGGTTTTCCCCAGCTCAAGCAAAACTTCGCACATGCGCTCAATGTCCGCAGGTGCGGAAACTCCCTCGCATCTGAGCTCCTTGCCAAACCAACAAACTTTCGCACCTGCGTCCCAAGCCTCGCGTGTGCGGTCACACTAGATGACATCAACCTCAGCCTTTTTCAAACTCCAAACTTGATCCGTTAATCACCCGGAATCCACTCAAGGCCCCCGGGACCCCGTCCAATTACAAAACCTGTTCTAAAACATAGCACAGACTTGCTCGAGGCCTCAAATCATATCAAACAACGCCGAAATCACGAATCGCTCAAAAATTCAAACTTTAAGAACTTGAAATTCCAAATTTCCACATTCGATGTCGAAGCCCATCAAATCACGTCAGATTTACCTCAAATTTTGCACACAAATCATATTCGGCATTACGGACCTTCTCCAACTTCCAAAAATGCATTATGACCCCAATATCAAAATTTTCACTTCCAGTCGGATTTCTCAAAAAATTTCAAATTTCTATCTTTAGCCAAATGACTTCAAGATGACCTACGGACATCCGAATTCACTTCCGATCACGCTCCCAACTCCAGAATCACCATACGGAGATATTCCCAGGCTCGGAATCCCAAATAGACATCAATATCACTGAAATACACTTCAAGCCAAACTTAGGAAATTTCTTCAAAAATGCTGACCTCCACAATATATGCTGAAACACTCCCAGGTTATCCAAAGCCCAATCCGGACATACGGCCAAGTCCGAAATTATTATATGAACCTACAGGAACCTTCAAATCCCGATTCGGTGGTCGTTTACTCAAAATTCCAATCTTAGTCAATTTCTCCAACCTAAGGCTTCTGAAATGAGAATTTTTTTCCAAACCCACTCTAAACTTTTCGAAATTCAATTCCGACCAGACCTACAAGTCATAACACCTGAAATGGAGCTAATCACAACTTCAAACCGCTAAATGACGTGCTAGAGCTCAAAATGACCGGTCGGGTCGTTATTTACACGGATCAGGCATCCACTCTAAAAAGCATGTCATGTTCATTGAAGTCCGTATGCATTCCAGATAAGTCCTTCCTTCCTTTCCCCGAAAGATATACCTTTTGTTTAAAATGTATCCCGAAATTTTCTTTCGAATCCCGAAGTTAAGGCAAAGAAATTATGGCAAAACCGATTTACAGAATGCTCATTTGATATGGACTAGTATGCAAAAAGGCACCCAGCCTCGTCAGGGACATCGAATCGATCTGGACTGGCCATAGCGGCCGATGCTTCAAACTCAAAACTCTTGAAAGGTCAATATGAAATTGAATTTCCAATGAAGGCAAATGAAGTTGAAAGGTTGAGTCCCATATGGCTAACTATCTCGGCAGAGCTTGAAAGCCGAAGTGCTCCAAATGCTCTAAAATTGAAATTGGAGGTAAAAGTCAGAATTGAATGGCCAATAAAGGCAAAATGAAGTTAGAAAGGTTAAGTCCCACGCGACTAACCGTTGCAGCAGAATTGGATGAGCCAAAATTGTCCCCGATACTCCAAAAATCAAAAATAAAAATAAAGTGAAAGGCCTACAAAGGCAAAATAAAGTCAAATGTTGGGTCCCACGTGACCGATCGCCATGGGAAAGTCTAGAAGGCCAGGCTCCTCGGGTTTAGAAATGAAACCCAATCCCCAGCAAGCAAGCGGTTGAGTACTTCGTCAAATAGGCCGAGATCAAGCAGTTGAAATAATCAAGGCCGCAAAACCAACCACCGTTTCAACTTAATAAATTGTTCTTTGTTTGAAAATAGGAAACAAGTGCAACTCGAAAGAAACCGTGCAAAAAGTAGGTGCAACCAGAAAATATGCACAAGGGCTAGAAGGAGCTTTGCAGCATCCAAAAAGGGAAGTTTCCCCCAAAAATCCTTTCGCTCACTCACTCGTCCTTTGAAAATAAAACGAAAAAAAAAGACAAGAAAAAATGATGTTGAAAATGATTCAAACCTAAAGTAGCATAGGGGCCCCAATCTCTAGCTAAACCTTTTCCAACAAAAGGATATTCCATTCCTTAGTTGATACCAGCATAGGGTCCCACTCCCTAGCAGACACCAGCATGATGATGAGTGGTGATTTTCCACTGATTTTAGCTCTTTTTCGCTAGATTTTGCATCCTTTAAAGTTAACATTAGGTTGCTTATGGTGTGTATTCTTCGTCTTTTAGGGAAATAATGACATGAAGTGATTGGCATTGAATTGAGCACAAATTGGTGGAAAAGCACAAAATCCTTAAGTGATTCCGCACCTGCGGACTTTTGGTCGCTGGTGCGACATCGCACCTGCGAAGAAATGCTCCGCACCTGTGAAGAAGTGCTCCGCACCTGCGAAGAAGTGCTCCGCACCTACGAAACTTGCTCAACTGTACTCAGGCCACACCTGCGATGTGGCATCCGCACCTATAGAACTGCAGGTGCGGAAGATTGTTCTACATCTGTGGAAAAGAGTGATGTCACTAGGAATCACTCTGGCGATATGGAATCCGCAAATGTTGAGCCGCACCTGCGAGGATTTGTCAGCAGGTGCGGTCAACGGTCATCAGACTTGGACAGATTTGTAAAATCACATTTCCCAATCCCAAACTCATATATACTCGACCTTACAGATAATTTCATAATCTTTGGACATTGTAAAACATATTTTGAGTCTTGGATACTAAATAAGAACAAGTCTTGAAGATAGGGTTTGCACACACACTTGGGATTTGACATTTTCAACCTTGTGGTTAAGGATTTCTTACCCATTTATGTTTGTTTCATCATTTTCTTGATTTGTATTGAATATTTAAGTGTGTAGTATTTGTTTCCAACACTTGAATCTTGTTTATGGAAATATTTGTATTTAAAGAGTGGATTAAATACCTTGTTGTGCATATGTATTTAATAATTTTCATATATTTATGAAGTGAGTAATTATTACTTTAATTATTCGTGTTCTTTAATGTTTCCAAAGGGATTAGCTAACCCTAGGACTCGCCCATTAAGTCCGAATTAATTTTGGAAAAGATACTTTGGGGTTGGGAAATATTAATTAACAAGAACTTGAGGCTTTAACCCTCATTTTATAGATTCTCCCTAGGGATAGGATTGAACTACTTGTAGCCATATCCGGGTGTGCTTAATCTCTTAATTGGGTTAGGAATAATTCAATTAGAATGTCTTATTAGTCTTTGGAAAAAGCTAATTAAGAATTATTATCCGTGACTAACTAACATAAACTCGCTCATATTTGTAAAATCGTGAAATACATTGGATCGTTACTTGAGAGTAATTCCCGATGCATTCATACTTGTAGCCATTGATCATTTTACTTGCTTTCTAGGTTAATTTATATTTTTGCATTTAGATATAAATATTCTTACAACCAAAATCTAAGTGTTTGGCATTGCGCGATAAGTGATAATTCTCTTACATTCCTAACCACCTACATATTGTTCTTTGTGGGATTCGACCCCAACCTAGTTGGGTTATTGTATTTGACAATCGACTACGTATACTATTTTAAGGTGTAATTAGCCTAAAGAAAACCCAAGGAACATTTTTAAAGTGAACCGGGTGACTTTTCCCTATGATAGATGGCGTGGAAAATTTCTTAAGGGAATTAGTCTTGTTTTGCTAGGTGGAGACTTTTGGATTATTTGGTACTAACGAAGTTAGTCTCTTGCATGTCAAATATGAATTGAGAATGCCCCTCAGAATGTTGGTTTTAAAATTGATATATATATATATATATATATATATATATATATATAAAATAAGTGCAGGGTAAAGAATAATTTGTGTGACAAATATTTGGATCTTTTAGTGACTCTTTGCCTGCTAGTTTGCATGATATTGCTCTAGATGCTCTTATTAAGAAGTGAACTTGATCCGTCTTGACTAGTTCATGTGCCATGTGTGTTAGAGTTTGTGTAAATAATTCTTGTGTTTGGTTCATCATCTAGAACTTGCCCGGTTAGTCTTTCAATGCTAATGATAATTGCGGTTGGTTGGAGAAATGACCTTAGGCATTCTTTGTGTTATTTGAAAAACCTCTTTTGCCTTTCAACCGCCTTTCAAGCCTAAGTTGGGGTATGGTATCAAGTTGGAAATTATTAAGGTTCTATATTGAGTGTAGGAACCTATACCTCAAAGTGTTCACATGAAATTATTCAAGCTCCAAAAGAAAAAAAAAAGAAAAAGAAATATTTGTATATATATAAATATGGAGCCTTGAAGAAAATTAGAGAGGTATTTAAAATGGTTCGATGTTGGTAACTAGAAGCCAATGAGGGCTATGTGGTTTGAAAAGAAACAAAGGGCAACAAGAAAGAAAAATGTGAGTAGTGTTCAAGGAGGGTGTAGTCACTTGTACCCAAATGTTTATCCGACACTTCCCTAAGCCTACATTACAAGCTTAAAAAGTCCTTATGGGATCTCCAACCGAATGTTCTTGAAAAGAAGATGAATTAAAATAAGAGCAAACCTATGGCATGATATGTTGTAACACTTGAAATTCTTTGTTAGAGTGAGTGTCTTTGTGAATTTGTCCCTTGTGTTGTTCTTGTAAATATGGTGATTTTGAGGCTTCCTTTCTTGTGTGGGCACATGAATTAGGATGGATTGGTGAAATTGATATATCCGCAAATGAATGAGTTGAGCATATGTAGTAGAACAGTTCTTTTGAGTCACTCCTTCGGGCTTATTCTTGTCACTTGATTATTTTGAAACCCCCTTGCACTTCTTGAAGTATTTTTTATGAGGGAATTATTCGGGTAAGATGCATACTTGAGCCTAATTATTAGGTGTAATGACCCGGTCGATCGTTTTAATAAGTAGCACCCCGATCCCCTATTAACCGTTTCTCCCATGTCTATTTATGTTATTGGAACTTGTCGGAGCGTTGAGTGATGAAATCCGGGGTGATTTTGGACACATAGTCCGTAAATGTGGAATATAGCTCTAGAAATTTAGCCGTATCTAGAGTTGTTTGAAGACGGATCCGGAATGGAGTTCCGTCGACTCTGTTGGCTCCGTTGGGTGATTTCTGAGTTAGGAGCGTGTTCGAAATGTGTTTTTGAGGTCGGCTGTGGATTTAGACTAGAATTGGTAAAAGTTAGAATTTTGGCAATTTCGGCCGATAGGTGAAATTTTGATATCAGACTCGGAATGGAATTCGCAAAGCGACCGTAGGTCCGTAATGTCACTTGTGACCTGTGTGCAAAATTTGAGATCATTCTGATGAGTTTTGACGTGTTTCGGCATCAGATGTGATTTCTAGAAATTTCATAAGTTCTTAGGCTTGAATCTATGCATAATTGATGATTTTTATGTTATGGGATGTGGTTTTAAGGCTCGACCAAGTTTGAACAAGGTATTAGGGTCACTTGGTAGGTTTGGTTGAGGTCCCGGGAGCCTTGGGGTTGTTTCAGATGCCCAACGGGTGAATTTGGGACTTTGAGAGCAACTGAACCATTCTGCTTCTGGTGTCTCGCATGTGCGATGGTATTTCTATAGGTGCAGAAACGCAGGTGCAGATGTATCTTAGGCTGGCCCGACTCGCAGGCGCGGAAGAGTATCTACAGGAGCTGAGCAGCACCTGCGATCTAGCCACCGCAGGTGCGACCCCAGGTCTTTTGATAAGTTTCCGCACCTGCGATTGCGGAATCGTAGGTGCAATCCCAGTGTCGCAGGTGCGAAACATCTGGGCTGGTTATACCAAAAATCCGAGGGTTTGAAATTCATAACTCCAAAATCGACTGTGAGCTCGGAACTTGGTGATTTTCTGTGGGATTTGAAGAAGATAATAATAGGTAATATTTTCTAACCTTAATCCATTTATATATCAATAATCTCTATCAATTTCCTCAATATAAACAATGAAATTGGATGAAGAACCATGCAATTGGAATGACATTTCCCTAAGTAGAAATATGAGGATTTAGGGAGATTTACACGTCGGATTTTGTTGATTCTTGTTCGAGTGGGTTCATGATCGAATGGGTGTTCAGGAAATATAAATTTTACCCGATTCCGTGACATGGTCCTGCGAGACTTTTAGGGAGAATTTCCTAATTTTGCATATTAGCTTAAAAATAATTAGCTATTTTGTTCCCTTGAAGTGATATTTACACCATGAATTCGATTTGAATTGATTTGGTCCACCCAGAGTCGGATACTCGTGGCAAGAGCGTGGTTTGAGTTGATTAGCGTAGTCAAGGTAAGTAGCTTGCCTAATTCTATGTTGGGGACTTCCCCTTAGGTATTTTGATACTGATTTTGTTACGTGGATGCCGTATATATGAGATGACGAGTGCATACACGGGTCATTGTTGCTAAAATTCCTATTTTTACATCCATGAAATCACTCATTTTCATTCCTATGTTATTGTTTCCTGCCTTAACTGAGTAGTTAGCTTAAGAGTAAGCATGCCTACCTGTCCTTACTTGATTTTCTCTTATTTGCTACTAGTTGTACCATGCTTAGGTAGCTTTACTTTATTCTTGCCTGTTGTTTTCCTGGACTGTTTAATTAAGTCGTATCCGACATACTTCTGCTTTGCATGTTTAAATTGCGACTGCGGACCGAGATTCAGGAGATTTCCCCCTGTACTGCATTTCATATTTAAATTGGGACTACAGACCGAGATCCGGGAGCTTTCCGCTGTACTGAAATGCATATTTAAATTGGGACTACGGACAGAGATCCGGGAGCTTTCCCCCTGTACTGCATAGCATATTTAAATTGGGACTATGGACTGAGATCCGAGAGCTTTCCCCGTGTACTGCATTGCACATTTACTGTTGAGATATATGTTGTGCTAAGTCGAGGGCTCTCTTTCTGTTATTAATTCTTCCAGTTTCCATCAATCATGTTTATCATTGCTTTTATATATTTCACTTTTTTAAATTGTATAGTGACTTGTTTTGAAAACTCAGTAGGGCCTCAACCTGACCTCGTCGCTACTTGACTGAGGTTAGGCTTGGCACTTACGGAGTACCGAATGTGGAGTACTCACGCCCTTTCCTGTGCATATTTTTCCACATGTGCAGATCCAGTTACCAGCACCCAGTATCGTGGCTAGGAGTCATTCTAGCAGCTGCCAGGAGACCTTGAGGTAATTCTACCGCGTCCGCAGAATCCCACGAGTCCCCTTCTACTCTAGTATATGCATAGAGGACTTATGTTTTTTTCGACTGTTTCATTGTATTGAGCTACATTTAGGACATAGCTTATGACTATAGTGACATTCCGGGGTTTGGGAAGTGAAAGTGTATGTGCTCAGCAGCTATGTTATATCTACTTGAGTTTTTTTCTGTCTTTATTTTATTGATTCTATCATTTTCCGCAAATTTTAGGCTTACCTAGTCGTAGAGACTATATGTTGTCACGATACCTTTCGGAAGGAAAAATGGTCTGTGACAAGTTGGTATCAGAGCGTCTAGGTTCATAGGAGTCACAAGCTGGTTTATTAGAGTCTCGCGGATCGGTGCGGAGACGTCGGTATCTATCTTCAAGAGGCTATGTAACTGTTAAGAACAATCAAATTCTTTGGAATTCCTTATCATGCTAGTTACTGTTCTCAAATTCTTAAACTATATTCTATTTTGCTTGTAGATGGTTCGTACCCATACCAGACGTACTAATAACCAGGCACCCGAGCCCCCAGTCAGAGCCACCAAAGGCAGGGGCCAGGGCAAAGGACGAGCACACGGTGTAGCCCGAGCACCGGCTAGAGCAAGAAGACGAGCCCTCAGTAGCTACAGTTGGAGGGGCATAGGAGGTCCATACTGTTACTCGAGACCTCCAGGAGACATTGGATCAGTTCTTGAGTGCCTTCAGTACTCTGTCTCAAGCGAGACTACTTTCGATAGCTCCAGCTACATCCCAGGCCGGAGGAGGGACGCTGACTCCCTCAGCTCGTACTCCTGAGCAGAGGGTTCATATTGGGCAGGTTCCAGAGTATATTCCTATGCCCCCAGCAACTCCAGCCCAATATGAGACAAGGATAGTTGTTCCTGAGGTAGAGCATCTCCGACTTGAGAGGTACAAGAAGTACCACCCACCTGAGTTCAGTGGACTAGCTTCTAATGACGCCCTGGGTTTTCTAGAGGGTGTCATCGCATTCTCCGCACTATGGGTTTGTGGAGACGAGTGGGGTTTCTTTCACTACTTTCCAACTGAGGGGAGCAGCTTATCAGTGGTGGCGTGCTTTTGAGCTTAGTATTCCGGACGAGGAAGCTTCACTTACGTGGGCTCAGTTCTCCGAGATGTTATTACTTTAGTTTGTCCCCCAGAGCTTCAGGGATGCTTGGCGTGTGGAGTTTGAGCAGCTACGCCATGGTGCCATGACTGTGTCAGAGTATGCAGTTTGTTTCAGCGATTTGGCTCGCCATGCACCAGCTTTGGTTGTCACTATTAGAGAGAGGGTTCGGCGCTTTATTGAGGGACTACACCCCAGTATTCGGACCAGCATGGCCAAAGAGATGGAAATCGATATTAGTTACCAGCAGGTCGTGAGTATTTCCCGGAGGATTGAGACTATGTTAGCCCGGGACAGGGAGGAGAGAGAGACCAAGAGGTCTCAAGAGACTAGTCATTTTTCAGGAGCTCGTTCAGCAACAGCACATTATGGTAGGGGTTTTGTGAGTCGCCTTGTTCATTCAGCTCTCCCAGCAGCCAGTGGTATTCCAGCTCCTCTTAGACCTCAGGAGCCTTATTATGCACCACCAGTATCTCAGGTGCCTCCTGCTCGAGGTGTTATCACTGGCCAGTTCAGAGTTAGCAGCAGCTGCCACGTCCTCCGAGGGGTTGCTTTGAGTGTGGTGACCCTCATTATATGATCAGAGATTTACCCAGAGTGAGGTGGGGCGCACCACCTCAGACTTATCAGGGTGCACCCCCTCAGACTTATCAGGGTGCACCCCCCCAGACTTATCAGGCCCAACATCTTTCATTAGGTCCTCCAGCTATTCTTCCAGCCCCAACTGCTACCCCACCAACTCAGGAATCTCGAGGTTGAGTTTGGGAGGTCGAGGTCTCCCTCAAGGGGGAGACCAGGCCAGGTACTATGCTCTTCCGTTCCGGTCCGAGGCCATTGCTTCAAATTCAGTCATTACAGGCATTGATCCCATTTGTCATAGGGATGCATCGGTATTATTTGACCCAGGCTCTACATATGCATATGTGTCTTCCTATTTTGCTTCACATCTGGGGATATCTTGGGATTCTTTGAGTTCCCCTGTTTATGTTTCTACTCTGGTGGGAGATTCTCTTGTTGTGGACCGCCTATATCGGTCATGTTTGATTGTTATCAGTGGTTTTGAGACTAGAGCTGATTTATTACTACTGAGTATGGTAGATTTCGATGTTATATTGGGTATGGACTGGTTATCTCTTATTATGCTATTCTTTATTGTCACGCCAAGACCGTGACACTGGCTATGCCAGGATTGCCGAGGTTAGAGTGGAGAGGTTCCTTAGAGTATACTCCCCGTCGATTCATTTCTTTTCTTAAGGCTCAGTGGATGGTTGAGAAAGGGTGTGATGCATATTTGTCTGAGAGATGTTAGTGCTGAGACCCCTACAGTTGAGTTAGTTCCAGTTGTCAGGGACTATTCTGATGTATTTCCAACTGATCTTCCGGGTATGCCAGCCGATAGAGACATTGATTTCGGTATTGACTTATTGTCGGGCACTCAGCCCATTTCCATTCCTCCTTATCGCATGGCTTCTCCTGAGTTGAAGGAATTGAAGGAGTAGTTACAGTAGTTTCTTGAAAAGGGATTCATCACGCCCAATGTATCACCTTATTTGTGAAGAAAAGAAATGGCTCGATGCGTATGTGTATTGACTACCGACAACTGAATAAGGTGACAGTGAAGAACATGCACCCATTGTCTCGCATTGATGATCTATTTGACCAGTTACAGGGTGCTAGGGTGTTCTCCAAAATTAATCTGTGTTCGGGTTATCATCAGTTGAAGATTCGGGAGCTGGATATCCCGAAGACTGCCTTCAGGACCAGATATGGCCACTATGAGTTCCTTGTTATGTCATTTGGGCTGACCAATCCCCCAACGGCTTTCATGCACCTGATGCACAGCATATTTCGGCCTTATCTTGATACTTTCGTCATTGTGTTCATTGATGACATTCTGGTATATTCTCGGTCCTAGGAGGACCATGAGCAGCACTTGAGGACCGTGCTTCAGACATTGAGGGAGAAGAAGTTGTATGCCAAGTTTTCTAAGTGTGAATTTTTGCTTGATTTTGTGGCATTCCTAGGCCATGTGGTGTCTTCGGATGGGATCAAGGTAGATCCGAAGAAGGTGGAGGCAGTACAGAGTTGGCCCAGACCGTCCTCAGCTACTGAGATTCGCAGTTTCTCGGTTTGGCTGGGTATTATCGCCATTTTGTGGAGGGATTTTCATCAATTTCAGCGTTTATGACAAGACTGACCCAGAAGGGTGCATATTTTATATGGACTGAGGAGTGTGAGGAGAGCTTCTAGAAGCTCAAGATATCCCTGACTACATCTCCTGTGTTGGTATTGCCTACTGATTCCGGGTCCTATACAGTCTATTGTGATTCTTCGAGGATTGGCCTGGGAGCGGTGTTGATGCAGGACGGTAGGGTGATTGCCTACGCGTTCACACAGTTGAAGGTTCATGAGAAAAAATACCCTGTTCATGATCTCGAGTTGGTAGCGATTGTTCACGCCCTGAAGATATAGCGTCATTATTTATATGGTGTTCCCTATGAAATATTCACAGATCACCGGAGTTTGCAGCACATATTCAGGAAGAAGGATCTAAATTTGCGCGAGTGTAGGTGGTTGGAGTTGCTAAAGGACTATGACATCACTATATTGTACCACCCGGGGAAGGCCAATGTGGTGGCCGACACCTTGAGTCACCGGGAGGATAGTTTGGGGAGTTTGGCATACCTTCGTGCAACTGAGAGGCCTCTAGCCTTAGATGTTCAGTCCTTAGCCAAACAGTTTGTGAGATTGGATCTTTCTGAGCCTTACTGGGTATTAGCTTCTGTGGTTGCTCGATCTTCTCTTTATCACCGTATTAGAGAGCGCCAGTATGATGATCCCCACCTTTTGGTTCTTCAGGATAACGTCCGGTGGGGTGATTCCAGGGATATGACCATAGGAGATAATGGTGTGATGAGGATGCAGGGTCAGATCTGTGTGCCTAATGTGGATAGGTTTCGGGAGTTGATTCTTGATGAGGCCCATAGTTCGTGGTATTCCATCCATCCAGGTACCACGAAGATGTACCAAGGTCTGAGACATCACTATTGGTGGCGAAGGATAAAGAAGGATATAGTGGAGTTTGTAGCCAAGTGTCTCAACTGTTAGCAAGTCAAAAGTGAGCATCAGAGACCGGGAGGGTTACTTCAGCAGATTGAGCTTCCAGAGTGGAAGTGGGAGCGGATCACCATGGACTCTGTGGTTGGAGTTCCTTGGACTTTGAGGAAGCATGATGCTATTTGGGTGATTGTGGATCGGCTGACCAAATCAGCCCATCTCGTTCCAGTGCTGACTACATATTCATCTGAGAGGTTGGTTGAGATTTATATCAGAGAGATTGTTCACCTCCACGGTATCCCAGTATATATCATCTCAGAAAGAGGTACACAGTTCACTTCATGGTTCTGGAGAGCCGTTAAGCAGGAGTTGAGTAAAGCTTTTCACTCTCAAACATATGGGCAGTCTGAGCGCACGAATCAGATTCTCGAGGATATGCTATGTGCCTGTGTGATAGATTTTGGAGGGTCATGGGATCGATACTTTCCCCTTGCAGAGTTTTCTTATAACAACAGCTACCAGTCCAACATTCAGATAGCGCCGTATGAGGCTTTGTATGGTAGGCGGTGCAGGTCTCGCGTGGGATGGTTTGAGCCGAGCGAGGCCCGATTGTTGGGTACAGACTTGGTTCAGGATGCCCTGGACAAGGTGAATGTGATTCAAGAGAGACTTGGCACAGCCCAGTCCAGGAAGAAGAGCTATGCGAACCGGAAGGTTCGTGACTTGGCATTTATGGCTGGTGATCGGGTTTTTCTTCGGGTATCGCCTATGAAGGGCGTCATGAGATTCGGGAAGAAGGGAAAGATGAGTCCGAGATTTATTGGCCCTTTTAAGGTGTTGCAACGTGTTGGGGATGTTGCTTACGAGCTAGACCTGCCTCCCGGCCTAGCAGGGTTTCATCCGGTGTTCCACGTCTCCATTCTCCAGAAGTATCACGATGACCCGACTCATGTTTTGGGTTTCAGTTCACTCCAGTTTGACAAGGATCTCTCATATATCGAGGAGCTAGTAGCTATATTGAATAGGCAAGTCCGGAAGCTCATGTCAAAGGATATTGCGTCAGTAAAGGTTCGGTGGAGGGGTCACCCAGTCGAGGAGGCGACTTGGGAGACCGAGCAGGATATGCGGAGTCAATACCCTCATCTTTTCACAGCTTCAGGTATGTTTCTATACTCATTCGAGGACGAACAATTTCCTTAAGAGGGGGAGGATGTAACAACCCGGTCGGTTGTTTTAAGAATTAGCGCCCTGATCCCCTATTAACCGTTTCTCCCATGTCTATTTATGTTATTGGAACTTGTCGGAGCGTTGAGTTATGAAATCTGGGGTGATTTTGGACACATAGTCCATAAATCTGGAATATAGCTTTAGAAATCCGGCCATAGTTAGAGCTGTGTGAAGACGGATCCGGAATGGAATTACGTCGACTCTGTTAGCTCCGTTGGGGGATTTTTGGGGTTAGGAGCGTGTTCGAAATGTGTTTTCGAGGTCGGTTGTGGATTTAGGCTTGAATTGGCGAAAGTTAGAATTTTCGGAGATTTCGGCAGATAGGTGAAATTTTGATATCGGAATAGGAATGGAATTCCAACAGCTACAGCAGGTTCGTAATGTCATTCAGATGAGTTTTGACGTGTTTCGGCATCAGATGTGAATTCTAGAAATTTCATAAGTTCTTAGGCTTGAATATATGCATAATTGACGATTTTGATATTATGATATGGGCTTTTAAGGGTCGACCAAGTTTGAACAAGGTATTAGGGTCAGTTGGCGGGTTTGGTTGAGGTCTTGGGGGCGTCGGCGTTTTTTCGGATGCCCAATGGGTGAATTTTGGACTTTGAGAGCAGTTGAACCATTGTGGTTCTGGTGTCTCGCACCTGCGATGGTATTTCTATAGGTGCGGACACGCAGGTGCGAAGGGGGTACACGCAGGTGCAGACGTAGCTTAGGCTGGCCCGACTCGCAGGCACGGAAGAGTATCCGCAGGTGCAGAGCAGTACCTGCGACCCAGCCACCGCAGGTGCGACCCCAGGTCTTTTAATGATTTTCCGCACCTGCGACTGTGTCCCTGCAGGTGCGGCACCGTAGGTGCGATCCCAATGTCGCAGGTGCGAAATATCTTGGCTGGTTATACCAAAAATCCGAGGGTTTGAAATTCATAACTCCAAAATTGATTGTGAGCTCGGAACTTGGCAATTTTCAGTGGGATTTGAAGAGGAGAATCATAGGTAATGTTTTCTAACCTTAATCCATTTGTATATCAATAATCTCTATCAATTTCCTCAACCTAATCAATGAAATTGGATGAAGTACCATGAAATTGGGATGAAATTTCCCCAAGTAGAAATCTGAGGATTTAGGGAGATTTAGACGTTGGATTTTGTTGATTCTTGTTCGAGTGGGTTCATAAGCGAATGGGTGTTCGAGAAATACAAATTTTACCCGATTGCGAGACGTGTTCTCGGGGGGCTTTTTGGGCGAATTTCCTAATTTCTCTTATTACCTTAAAAATAATTAGCTATTTTGTTCCCTTGAAATGATATTTAGACCATGCAATCGATTTGAATAGATTTTGGCATCCGAGAGTCGGATACTCGTGGAAAGAGCATGGTATTGAGTTGATTAGCGCAGTCAAGGTACGTGGCTTGCCTAATTCTATGTTGAGGACTTCCCCTTAGGTATTTTTATACTGATTTTGATACGTGGACGTCGTGTACGTGAGGTGAGTGCGAACACGATCCATTGTTGCTAATATTCCTATTTTTACTTCCATAAAATAACTCATTTTCATTCCTATGTTGTTGTTTCCTGTCTTAACTGAGTAGTTAGCTAAAGAGTAAACATGCCTACCTGTCCTTACTTGATTTCCTCTTATTTGCTACTAGTTGTATCATGCTTAGGTAGCTTTACTCTATTCTTGCTTGTTGTTTTCCTGGGCTGTTTAATTAAGCCGTATCCGACATACTTCTGCTTTGCATATTTAAATTGGGGCTACGGACTGAGATCCAGGATGTTTCCCCATGTACTGCATTTCATATTTAAATTGGGACTACGAACGGAGATCCGGGAGCTTTCCCCTGTACTGAAATGCATATTTAAATTAGGACTACGGACAGAGATCCGGGAGCTTTCCCCTGTACTGAAATGCATATTTAAATTAGGACTACGGACAGAGATCCGAGAGCTTTCCCCCTATACTTCACAGCATATTTAAATTGGGACTACGGACTGAGATCCGGGAGCTTTCCCCGTGTACTGCATTGCACATTTACTGTTGAGATATATGATGTGCTGAGCCGAGGGCTCTTTTTCTGTTATTAATTCTACCAGTTTCCATTAATCCTATTTATTGTTGCTTATCAATATTTCACTGTTTTAAATTGTATAGTGACTTGTTTTGAAAACTCAGTAGGGCCTCAACCTGACCTCGTCACTACTTGACTGGGTTAGGCTTGGCACCTACGGAGTACCGAATGTGGAGTACTCACACCCTTTCCTGCGCATATTTTTCCCCATGTGTAGATCCAGGTACCAGCACCAATATCGTGGCTAGGATTCGTTCTAGCAGCTGCCAGGAGACCGCAAGGTAATTCTTCCACGTCCGCAGAATCCCACGAGTCCCCTTCTACTCTAGTATAGGCATAGAGGACTTATGTTTTTTCCATTGTTTCATTGTATAGAGCTACATTTAGTACAAAGCTTGTGACTATAGTGACATTACGCGTTATATCTACCTGAATTCTTTTCTGTCTTTATTTTATTGATTCTATCATTTTCCGCAAATTTTAGGCTTACCTAGTCGTAGAGAATAGGTGTTGTCACGATACTTTTCGGAGGGTAAAATGGGTCATGACATTAGTACCAACCAAATCCATAAGTATAATTCTTAGTTGGAGAATGTGATTTTTAAATGATAGCAATGCGACTTGTGCTTTAAATGGTATAACCTCATTGAGTTTATTGGTTTTGATTTTCTTGAGGAGAAGAAAAAGCTTTAAGTTTGGGGTGTTGATGAGTGGTGATTTTACCACTCATTTTAGCTTTTTTCGCTAGATTTTGCATCCTTTAATGTTAACATGAGGTCGTTTTTGGTGTGTATTGTTCATCTTTCAGGGAAATGATTCCATGAAGTGATTGGCGTTGAATTGAAATGGAATTGAGCACAAATTGGTGGAAAAAGCACAAAAGCCTTTAGTGATTCCACACCTCCGACGAAGTGCTCTGCACTGTCGAAACTTGCTCAACTGTACTGAGGTTGCACATGCGACGTGGTATCCGCACCTACGGAACTGCAGGTCCGGAAGTTTGGTCTGCATCTGCGGAGAAGAGTGATGCCACTGGGAATCGCACCTGCGATATGGAATCTGCATCTGCGGAGCCGCACCTGCGAGGATTCGTCCGCAGGTGTGGTCAACGGGCATCACACCTGAATAGATTTCTAAAATCACATTTTCCCAATCCCAAACCCACATATACTCTACCTAACATATATTTTCATAATCTTTGGACATTTTAAAACATATTTTGAGTCTTGGAGACTAAAGAAGAACAAGTCTTGAAGCTAGGGTTTGCACCCACACTTGGGATTTGAAGATTACAACCTTGTGGCTAAGGATTTCTTACCCATTTATGTATGTTTCTTCATTTATTTGATTTGTATTGAATATTTAAGTGTGTAATATTTGTTTACAACACTTGAATCTTGTTTATGGAAATATTCGTATTTAAAGTGTGGATTAAATACCTTGTTGTGCTTATGTATTGAATGATTTTCATATATTTATGAAGTGAGTTATCGTTACTTTAGTTATTCTTGTTCTTTAATGTTTCCAAAGGGATTAGCTAACCCTAGGACTCTCCCATTAACTCCGAATTAATTTTGTAAAAGATAATTTGGTGTTGGGAAAGATTAATTAACAAGAACTTGAGGCTTTAACCCTAATTTTATAGATTCTCCCTAGGGATAGGATTGAACTACTTGTAGCCATATCCAGGTGTGCTTAATCTCTTAATTGGGTTAGAAATAATTCAATTAGGAAGTCTTATTAGTCTTTAGAAAATCGTCCATCGGCTCAGCCGCCCGAAAATCGTCTGCCGGTGATGGAGCAACTCCAAATCGCTCCGAATTTATACTAGACAACCCCTTTCATCCCCTCAACCCTATTCTACCCCTGACTTCTCCTGAAAACCTCCCCAAATCCACCAATTTCGGATCTAAAAATGCAAAACCCTAGAAAATCAACTTAGGCATTTTAAAGAGAACCAACGAATCAAACCTACATGAGTCGATAGCCCTTGGTAAGGGCTATTGATTCATGTGGTTTTGGCCCGTTTTTGAACCCCACCGGAATCCGGTCAAAGTCCAGCGAGCTCAACCTTTTCCGGTCAAACCTCCTCCCTCAAACTGGTAATCTCTCCCACGTTTTTTTTTGTTCTGGAAATTAGTTACTTAGGTAGATTTCTGTTTTAAACGATTAATTTAGGTTTTTGTATATGAAATCTTCTCTGTGCCTATCTGACTCTAAATTTAGCATGTTTACTCGTCTTTAACTTGTTGATTAAATGTATTTGTCCCCCCCCCCCCCCCCCCCCCCCCCCCCCCCCCCCCCCCCGTCACGACCCGGAATCCTAACAGGCAAGCCGACTCTTAAGTTACTAAAGGTTCCTTCTTATTAGTTTAAAACACCTTAAAATATACTGAGTTTTTGAAGGATAAAACATGATTTGACAAGGATAATTAGCCAATTTTAAATCAAACAGTCATGATGAGGAATGAGCCAAAATGTATATATATATATACAAACCCGAAAACCAAAATAACAACTATGTGTGTGCCAGGAACTAGTGTCACAAGTCCTACAGGCATACTAACAAAATATACAAAATATAATATACAATCCCACTGTCTAAAAGGAATAGACGTATAATATACTAACATCTGATAACCAGATGCACCAGCCTCAGAACCTGTACAATTAAGTACAGAAGTGCAGCATGAGTACATAAACAGATATGTACCCAGTGAGTATTCCGCCTAAACTCGAAGAGGTAGTGACGAGAGGTAGACGTGATACTTACTAGGGTCAACATTTCTAAATAACATGATTTAATAGGAACTAGGCAGGCATAACAGTCGTAGAAATCACAAGAGATATATCATCAAGTATAGTCGTATTTACCTTTGCATGTCAAATTTCACTAACACATAATGAACTAAATTCCCTTATTAACACGAACCAGTTTGTATAAATACAACAAATTTCCAGTGAATCATACAACACATATTAGGCCGGACACGTACGGCCAAAACGCCGCGAAAAAAATAAATGTGCACTGCCGAGGGTCGAACGGCTCGAACCATAGATGCATCTATTACCCAGCTCACAAATCGAACATGCGACGCGGTTGACATAATAGTAGGGATATTCCACTCACGAATCATACATTTGACGCGGTGCCACATACATACATAAAATCATCAATTTTTAGAAATTTTATCAGATATTATTCTTTAAGGCAAGAACCTAAGCAATATATCATGTATCACAACTTCCTAATATTATCTTGCCAAATCAAGGACAATAAGCAATTCAAAATACGTTTAGGGATACATGTAAGGCACATATAAGCATGCTCGTGACTCCTAGAACTACCCAACATAACATAGTAGTAGCTACGCACGGACTCTAGTCACTTCGTGCGTGCGTAGCCCCCACAAATAAGGACATGCAATTATAATCATCTATGGGGAAAATTCCCCCTTACAAGGTTAGAAAGGACACTGACCTTGTGTTGAACCTACTCCCCAGACCAAGAACGCGCCCGAAACTCCGAACTCTACACCCGAGGACTCGAAACTAGCCAAATGTTATACAAATTCATTAATTTATGCTCGAAATATGGAAATTCTCCTAGTCATTTAGTAAATTTCTCATTACTGAAGAAATTCTAAAATCCAACCCCAAGCCCACATGCTCAGATTCCAAAAATTCTCGAAGGAAACACTCATCCATAGCCTAAGGATCATTAATATACAATTTCTACTTGATTTCATAGCTAATTCACGGGTAAATTCTCAAATCGAAAGCCCTAGGTTTCTACCCCATTCTTGAATTTCCACTAATTTAGGTAGTTAATTAAGCTAGTATTTCATGCATGAAGCTAATATTAGAGTGGAAATTACTTACCTTCAATGACCAGGCCGTTTTCCCCTCTAAAATGGTGGATATCGCCCCAACGAAGAAGATGAAGATAACGGAAATGCATTAATTCCTGTGTATAAAAACACACTGTCTAAACAGCATTTCTGCACCTGTGGCTCTAGGACCGCACCTGCGAGCAAAAGCTTGCACCTGCGGAAATGGAATAGGATGCCTGGGCCCGCACCTGCGGAGTAGAGACCGCACTTGGGGCTCCTCTCCTGCGGTATTTTATCCGCACCTGCGAGAATTAGCCTGACCACTGGGGTTCTCACCTACGAGTCTGGGACCGCAGCAGCGATCCCGCACCTGCGACTGGGCAACCGCACCTGCGATCACACTAGAACAGGTGCACCAGCAGCTAGTGCAGCTGGTTTTTGGACTCGTGTGGTGTCCGGAAGGCACCTGGGCCCACGCCAGCGCCCGTCCAAATATACCAACGAGTCCCAAATCATAATACGGACTCGCTCGAGCCTTCGGAACACCCAAAACAACGCTAAAACTCAAAATCACACCTCAACAACTCAAGCCACCTGCGCTACCTCAAATTAAGATCCTTCTGCTTGAACAACTTCTGCAAGCTACGCTGGTCTGTATAAACCTCACATGACACTCCATACAAGTAGTTTCTCCAAATCTTAAGAGCATGAACAATCAACGCCAACTCCAAATCGTGCACAGGGTAATTCTTCTCATGAACCTTCAGCTGGCGCGAAGCATAAGCAATAACTCTCCCCTCCTGCATCAACACACACCCCAAGCCAATGCGCAAAACGTTGCAATATACTGTATACATCCCAGAACCGGAAGGCAATACCAGAACTGATGCTGAGGTCAATGTTGTCTTGAGCTTATGAAAGCTCTCCTCACACTCGTCAGACCATCGAAATTGGGCTTTCATGTGAGTCGATCTAGTCAATGGAGCTACAAAAGAAGAGAACCCCTTCACAAATCGGCGATAATAGACTGCTAGGACAATGAAGCTCCTGATCTCCATAGCTGAAGTAGGATGCGACAAAATCTGAATCGCCTCAACCTTCTGAGGATCAACCTTGATACCCTCTCCGGATAACACATGCCCCAAGAATGCCACGAAATCCAACCAGAACTCACACTTGGAGAACCTAGCATATAGCTTTTGTTCTTGCAATGTCTAGAGCACAACTCTCAAATGATGCTCGTCCTCCCCCAGACTACGTGAGTAAATCAAAACGTCATCAATGAAGACAATGACAAAGGAGTCAATATACGGCTTGAACATCATATTCATCAAGTCCATGAATGCCGTTGGAGCATTAGTCAACCCAAAGGACATCACCAGGAACTCATAATGGCCATATCTCGTACGAAAAGCAGTCTTCTAAACATTTGAAGCACGAATCCTCAACTAGTGATACCCCGGCCTCAAATCAATCTTAGAAAACACACGAGCACCCTACAACTGGTCAAACAAATCATGGATGCGCGACAAAGGATACTTGTTCTTAATGGTAACTTTGTTCAACTAGCGGTAATCAATACACATCCACATAGACCCATCCTTCTTCTTCACAAATAGAACTGGAGCACCCCACGGTGATATACCCGGCCTGATGAACCCTTTAGCTAAAACCTCCTAAAGCTGCTCCTTCAACTCCTTCAACTCTTTCGAAGACATACGGTACAGAGGAATAAATATAGGCTGGGTGCCTGACGCTAAGTCAATGCAGAAATCAATATCACACTTCGGAGGCATGCCCGGAAGATCCGAAGGAAATACGTCGGCAAACTCTCGAACCACTGGCACTGAATCAATAGACGTTCACTCGGCGGTGGTGTCCCGCACATAAGCAATATAGGCCAGAAAACCCTTCTCGACCATATGTCGAGCCTTCAAGAATGAAATAATCCAGCTAGCTGCACTAACTGAGGAACCTCTCCACTCCAGCCTAAGCGACTCGGGCATTGCTAGAGTAACTGTCTTGGCATGGCAATCTAGCACGGCATGATAAGGAGATAGCCAATCCACGCCCAGAATAATCTCAAAATCAACCATGTCGAATAATAAGAGATCCGCTCGAGTCTCGAATCCACAAAATGAAATCACACAGGACCGAAAAATTCGGTCTACAACCACAGAATCGCTCACGGAAGTGGACATATAAATAGGAGAACCGAATGGCTAACGAGGGACATCCAGAAAATGAACAAATAAGACTGAAACATAGGAATAAGTGGATCCTCGATAAAATAACACCGATGCCTCTCTACCACATACTGTAATAATACATGTGATCACGGCGTCTGAGGCCACTGCATCTGATCTGGCCGGGATAGCATAGAATCTAGCTAGAGCACCAGAAGACTGAGCCCCGCTAGAATGAATAGGAGCTGGATGACCTTCACTGGCATGAATAGGGGCTGTAGAGCTCCCTCTGCCTGGCCTCCACCTTTGGGACGACCACTACCGGTCTGCCCTCCACCTCTGGGCGGACGAACCGTCGTAGCTAGAAATGTAGGATAATAGCTCTGTTGAACGGCCTTGCCCCGAAGCCTGGGACAAGTCCTCCTCATATGGCCCGGTCCCCACACTCATAACATCTGGCTGGTGACATGGCATGCTTCCCTGAAGATGGACCCTGGACAGCTAGGGGACGGGGAGAGCTCTCCGGCACGGCATTGAAGTAAGGAATAGAAGACCCCTGATGACCGGAATACCTGCCTGAGGAACCCTGAATGGATGGTTGGTGGTAGGAACTCTCTGTCATGGCGCCTCACTGGTGCACCACGGGGAGGTTGTGGAGGAGCTGAATATGGGGGCCTGCTAGACTGGCTTCTACCGAACGGACCTCTACCCCTGGCTGGGGCACCTCTGAAATCTCCTGAATATCTAGACCTCTTATCCTACTGACCCTGCTCTCTGCCTCTCGAACAATAACCCTCAACTCGGCGAGTTATCTCGACCACAAGCTGATAGGGAGTCCCCACATCCACCACTCGGGCCATGTTGGCCCTAATACCTGAGTGCAACCCTGCTACAAATCTCCTCGCTCTCTCCGCATCAGTAGGAAATATCATAAGGGCATGATGGGACAACTCAGAAAACCTGGCCTCGTAATTTATCACTGACATCTGCCCCTGCTTCAGCTGCTCAAACTGATATCGCAACTCTTCCCTCTCGGAGGGTAGAATATACCTGTCCAGGAACAGCTGAGTGAACTGGTCCCATGTGATGGTAGGGGAACCTGCTGGTCTACCCAGGATATAGGACTGCCACCATTTGCGGGCCCTGCCCTCAAGCTGGAAAGTAGTGAAGTCCACTCTATGAGACTCCAGTATCCTCATGTTGTGCACTCTGTCCCTGCACCTATCAATAAAGTCCTGGGTATCCTCGCCCTTTTCACCCCCAAAGATAGGAGGGTACAATCGGGTCTATCTATCAATTAACTTCTGCGGATCGCCGTCCGCAGCTGGTCTGAGCTCAGGTGTTGCTGTTACTAGCTGGGCTCCACCCACAGCCAATGTACCCGGGGTATGATGAAGTGCTGCTATCTGTCCTGCAGCCTGGGTAGTAGGGGACTGGGCTCCCCCTCCTGTGTGAGATGTGGCAGGATCCGCTGGAAATAAACTAGCATGGGACATAGTGTCTATGAATCGCATCATACGGCCCATGATCTCCTGGAATCTTGGAGCCGTCATAAAATCCACTGGAGCAGGACCAGCTGGGGGCACCTCACCCTGCTCCTCTATAGTGGGGTCCTCTGGTGTTACGACTGGAATAGATCGAGGACGCCCTCTCCCCTAACTCGGGCTGGTGCCCTCCCCCGGCCTCTACCACGATCCTGAACAACGGGGGTAGCGGCCCCTCCCGGATCTGGAACATCGGATGTACGCATCCTCACCATCTGTGAGAGAATAAAAGAACGAAATTTAGTACACCATTGACTGCATGATAGAATAAAAATAAGGAGAGGTTTTCCTAACACCCTATATCCTCCCGAAGATAAGTACAGACGTCTCCATACTGATCCACAAGACTCTACTATGTTTCCCCGTGACTTGTGAGACCTACGTGAACCTAGTGCTCTGATACCATGTTGTCACAACCCAGAATCCTAAATGAGGCTGTGATGGCGCCTAACAGCGAGGCCAGGCAAGCTGACTCTTAGGTTCCTAAAGGTTCCTTCTTATTAGTTTAAAACACCTTAAAATATACTCAGTTTTTGAAGGTTAAAACATGATTTGACAAGGATAATTAACCAATTTTAGATCAAACAGTCATGATGAGGAATGAGCCAAAATGTGTATATATATATATATATATATATAAATATATACAAACCCGAAAACTATAATAACAACTACGTGTGTGCCAGGAACTTGTGTCACAAGTCCTACAGGAATACTAACAGAATATACAAAACATAATATACAATCCAACTGTCTGAAAGGAATATACGGGAAATAAGCAAAAGAAAACTCCAAGGTGCCGCCGAGGATCATCGGGAGAAGCAGCTCACCATGAAGTCGAGTCCAACTGAGATCAGAATCGAAATCTGGTCTGATAACCAGATGCACCTGCCTCAGAACCTGTACAAATAAGTACAGAACTGCAGCATGAGTACATAATCAGATATGTACCCAGTGAGTATCCCGCCTAAACTTGAAGAGGTAGTGAGGAGAGGTAGACGTGATACTTACTAGGGTCAACATTTCTAAATAACATGATTTAATAGGAACTAGGCAAGCGTAACAGTCGTAGAAATCACAAGAGATATATCATCAAGTATACGTGTATTTACCTTTGCATATCAAATTTCACTAACACACAATGTACTAAACTCCCTTATTAACATGAACCAGTTTATATAAATACGACAAATTTCCAGTGAATCATACAGCACATATTAGGCCGGACTCGTAAGGCCGAAATGTCGCGAAAAAAATAAAAGTGCACTGCCGAGGGTCGAACGGCTCGAACCATAGATGCATCTATTACCCCGCTCGCGAATCGAACGTGCGACGCGATTGACATAATACTAGGGCTATTCCGCTCATGAATCATACAGGTGACGTGGTGCCGCATACATACATAAAATCATCAATTTTTAGGGAATAATCATAGATTATTCTTTAAGGCAAGAACCTAAGCAATATATCATGGATCACAACTTCCTAATATTCTCATGCCAAATCAAGGACAATAAGAAATTCAAAATACGTTTAGGGATACATGTATGGCACCGATAAGCATGCTCGTGAGTCCTAGAACTACCCAACATAACATAGTAGTAGCTATGCATGGGCTCTCGTCACTTCGTGCGTGCGTAGACCCCGCAAATAAGGACATGCAATTATTTATAATCACCTATGGGGAAAATTCCCCCTTACAAGGTTATAAAGGAGACTCACCTCGTGTCGAACCTACTCCCCGGACCAAGAACGTGCCCGAAACTCTGAACTCTACACCCGAGGACTCGAAACTAGCCAAATGTTATACAAATTCATTAATTTATGCTCGAAATATGGAATTCTCCTACTCATTTAGTAAATTTCTCATTCTTGAAGAAATTCTAAAATCCAACCTCGGGCCCACATGCTCGGATTCCAAAAATTCTTGTGGGAAACACTCACCCATAGCCTAAGGATCATTAAATATAGGATTTCTACTTGATTTCATAGCTAACTCACGGGTAAATTCTCAAGTTATCGAAAGCCCTAGGTTACTACCCCATTATTGAATTTCCACTAATTTAGGTAGTTAATTGGGCTAGTATTTCATGCATAAAGCTAATATTAGAGTGGAATTTACTTACCTTCAATGACCAGGGCGTTTGCTCCTCTAAAATGGTGGAAATAGCCCCAAGGAAGAAGATGAAGATAAGGTAAATTAATTAATTCCCGTGCATAAAAAAATATTGTCCGAATAGGATTTTCCACACCTGCGACTCGAGGACCACACCTGCGAGAAAAAGCTCGCACCTGCGGAAATGGAATAGGATGCCTGGGCCCGCACCTGCGGAGTAGAGACCGCACTTGCGGCTCCTCTCATGCGAAATTTCATCCACGCCTGCGAGAATTGGCCTGACCACTGGGATTTGCACCTGTGAGGCTGGGACCGCAGGAGCGGTCCCGCACCTGTGACTAGGCAACCGCACCTGCGGTCACACCAGAACAGGTGCACCAGCAGCTAATGCAGGTGGTTTTTGGCCTCGTGTGGTGTTCGGGAGGCACCTGGGCCCACCCGATCCCCCATCCAAATATACCAACGAGTCCCAAATCATAATGTTGACTCGCTTAAGCCTTCAAAACACCCAAAACAATGCTAAAAATAAAAAACACACCTCAAAACCCCTAGAACCAAACTTAGGAGCTTTAAGTTTTCTAGACTTCGCTAATAATGCGCCGAAATGACCTATACTACTCGGAATGACACCATTTTGCAGGCAATTCATAATGGACATGAAGGAACTATTTCCGATCTTGAAATTCCATTCGGACCTCGATATCGCAAAAACATGTCCCAAACCATAATAGGAACTTAAGGAACTCTTAATTCAATATTGGACGCCGAAACGCTCAGGGATCATCAGAAACCCATTCCGAACATACGCCTAGGTCTAGAATCATCATAGGAAACTACCAGAATCATTGAAATTCAATTCTGAGGTCGTTTACTAAAAATGTTGACCGAAGTAAAACTTGGCCTTAAAGGCCAGCCTTAAGGAACCAAATGATCCTATAGCACTCTAAACACCTCTGAAACACGGACCACCAGTCCCCGCAATTCATAAATCATAATAAGCTGTTATGGGAAGTTTCATTTTGGGGAACCGGGTCCGATACTGCAAAACGACCGTTCGGGTCGTTACATACCTCCCCCATTCTCTTATTTTCTTCAATTTTTTGTATACTGAAATTAGTCACCTAATGTTAGTCTTAGATTTTTTCAGTTGATTACTAATTTTGACTCATTATATAGGGTTCATAGGTTCCAGTTCTTTTCTTGCTAAATGCTGTTTCGAATTTAGCTATGAGTTTATTTTGGATTCTTTATATGACTTAACCAATTTTAGCTTTAGTTTAGGGTTTCTCATATTTCCCTTTTGATTCTTTTCCTTTTGCTTAATTGCTAGCTGCTTAGGCTAAACTCTACCTAACTATTTAAGCTTAAATTATTAATCTAAGTTATTTCATAATTTTTGTACTATTCTGAATGAATTAATTTTGTATGATTGTCCTTCCTTTAAAATTGTTTCTTCTAGGTTCATAGACACTGATTCATTAGCCTCGGATTTCATGTCATTATTCTGTCATTAGTTCCTAACTTGGGTGAGTTAATCGATTTTCCTCATAGTTTAATCATGCATGTTAGCCGTTTGTTTGAATTTATCCCTGACTTAACTGATTTATCCTGAATTGTTGAGCAATCATTTGTGTTCTTAAAATAGTATCCTGATTTTTGGCAACTAGTGGAGTGTTAGTGATTCATTGATTTAGGTTAATATCCTATCTCCTAGTCATTATATATTACTTAAAAGTAGGTAATTGACTCTTAATCTAGGATAATCAACTAAGTCTAATTACTTAGCTAATCACACTTGAATTTGTTTGGTCTAAGCTCTAAAAATAACTCACTTAGGTTCAATGGCTTATGTTTAATTCATTTCACTTTTGAAGAAGTTTAGCCTCAAACTCCTTCATTAGTGATTAGCTATTAAGCTTACTAACTTAATTAGGACAAAATTAGCCAACTTAATAAGTAATTTAGACTTTAACACTAAAAAGGTAATTATAAGGGTATTGAGGGGTAGTACAGGAATCTCAATTGAAGAATCTTGGGTGTAACAACCCAAGAAACTTCTAGAATTAGCAAATATCAGAAAATCAAATTTTTCTAGCGGGTAAAACAGTAACTTTAAAAGGGGATAAGGGCTGGAATCAATAGGAATGTTCTAGAAAGGTACAATGGTCCAATAGGATAAGGTTTGACAGTTGTACCTGTACTATTTTCAGCCCAATTAGATAAGGAATATGCTAATAAGATTCTACCCTACAATTGTGAGCTTAATGGTTCGATTTCGTATAAAGCATGCGGTTAACTGAGAAATATGAATCTGACTACTAACTAATTTCAAGAAATTTCAACTCAAGAAAAAAAATCCTTTTTATCTTAAAGCGGTTTTAAGACTGCCGTTTACGAAATAAGGAAGAGGCCCTTTGAGACTCATGAACTGATTCATTCATATGCATGAAAAATCCTCGTCTAATTAAATAGGTCAAATGGTAGTGAAACCTTACTTGTTTTTAATATGATATTATACCCGTAAGTCAATTTTGCCTTATTTATTGCTATACAATTTGAAATGTGTTAGCATGTCAATCTCCTAAACATTTTTTTATTTGCTTTATTTTAATTTGAACCATGTATCTCTTTATCTCAAATATTCAAAGAATAAAATTGGCCTAAGTGTTGATTGATAAATTGGGCTAAACATGGCCATACCCCAAACACTTGTCTTTTAGGATAGAAAACTCAATCTTAGATGATTTTCGTACATATCCTATAGGCTAAAATATACAAAACATAGAGAATAATCAACTACTACTTCAAATAAGCATTTTAACCATCATGAGCATGGTCATGATGATGTAATCTACACTCGGGTATGGCAACTCATTATCCCGACCACAACTCCGAACAATAATAAAAATTACATGCTGTAAATCACGGGTGCATTTAATGTGGCGCGTTTACAATGTGTCCAAAAATGACAAGTGCATGTCATCGTGATTTATTTTAAGATAAATCCATAAATATTAAAAGCGGCTAAAAAGTGAAAAAGTCTAAAAATCACAATAGGTTTAAAATATGTAAATAATTAGATAATTAGGCCAAACATTAATAGTTAAGCGACCGTGCTAGAATCACGGAATTCGTGAGTGCCTAACACTTTCTCCCGGGTTAACAAAATTCCTTATCCGGATTTCTGGTTCGCAGACATTTTAAACAGAGTCAAAATTTCCTCTGTTTGGGATTTCAATAAGTAAATGGTATCCCGTAACACCGTAAAAAATCCGGGTGGCGACTCTGAAATTAATAAATAATCCCAAAATAAATAATGTCGCTTTAATTGGAAAAACTCTCTAATCCACCCTTATCGGGTAAAAAGGAGGTGTGACACTTGATGTCAGGTTTCGCATGGTTGTGATTTTTGGAGACAGGCAGAGCGAGATATATAATATGGACCAACTCTTGGATGGGGTCGCGCATTGCGGAGAAGTTATGTTGAGATATGATCTTTGCGTGTTGGATTCATGCATTTTGGTTATGCGGTGTGTGAAGAGTTTTTAGCATTACATTGTGGTGATACCCTTTTATCTTGCGGAACAGTTCTCTCGCTTGAGTAATTTTCTATGTTTGAGTACACTTGGCTTGTTCATATTAGTGCATACATTTGCACGGGTTGTGGCCTTAAGTTGTGTTGATATGTCATGTAGCTAGAGTGGTTGGGGTAAATGATATGAGGTCTTTGGACCTAGAATGGGTACTTTTAGATCTGGTTGCGGTATATTTTGGAGGATGTTAATGCTGATCAGCATAGAGATTTTGCTATATTTCCTGTTGAAGAGAGGGAGTTCCATCAGTTGTTGATCTGACGAATGATTATGGGTTTCTGTGTGTTTCTTTCATCATTGGCAACATATGAAGGTGTTAGAACGGGTCTCTGTTTGATAATAGGGTTATTACCGACATTGGGTTGCTTGAGCAACTGCTGTGATTAGAAATTACCGCTACGGGTGTTTGAGTTATGTGGGTTATCATGTGATTTCATCGTGAGTTATGGCTATGGTTGGATACAACTTATTCAGACTTATACACTGTGTGGATGCATTATTCTGGCCTTATAGAAAAGTTCGGATGTGGAAATTGGAGTCTAAGGCTTATGGGGTAGGTTGGATGAAGAAATTTAAGATGCGTCATCTTATTAGATCAATCCAGGACAGGGTGACATGGGATCACCCCCGAGTATGTGTGTGGTAAGGTTATTCGGCGATTTGATGGCTTTTGGAACAACTCTTGGCACGTTCGAGGACGAACGTGTACTTAAGTGGGGGAGGATGTAATGACCCGGCCAGTAATTCTAAAAGTTATAGCCCCGTTTCCCCCATTTTTGCTTCATTATTCGTTGTTCAACTTTATTATGTTTTGTCAGGTCGGTTGGCGCGGGTTGGGAGTGATTTAAGAAAGAAATGAGACACTTCATCTCTTAAGTTGGTTAATTAGTTGGAAAAGTCAACCAAAAGTTGACTTTTAGGTAAATGATTTCGGAATTTAGTTTTTATGGTTCGAATAGCTTCATTAGGTGATTTGGGACATAGGAGCATATTCGGAATGTAATTCGGAGGTCCGTGGTAGAGTTAGGCTTGAATTGGCAAAATTTTGCAATTTCTGGTCGGCAGTGGAAAATTAGCTATTGGGGTCGGAATGGAATTCCGGAAATTAGAATAGCTTTGTAGTGTCATTTGGGATGTGTGCGCAAAATTTTAGTTCACTCAGATGTGGTTTGATTGGTTTCGGCATCGTGGGCGAATTTCGGAAGTTTAGAAATCCTTAGGCTTGAATTCGGGGTTAGTTTGGTATTTTGAGGTTTTTTGGAGCTATTCGAGGGTTCGAATAAATTTGAATGATGTTATGGGATGTGTTTTCATGTTTGGTTGAGGTCCCGAGGGCCTCGGGTGTATTTCGGATGCTCAACGAGTCATTTTTTGACTTGAAAAGTTAGCAAATTTTCTGGTGTTTTGTTGTAGAAGATTTGTTTCGTGATCGTGAAGAGGGGGTCGCGATCACGTAGGCTTAATTGGGGATGTGTTGTTGTTTTTCTATGCGATCGCAGAGGTTAGGTCACGATCGTGTATGTGTGTGGTTCAATGCTTCGCGAACGCGTGGCCAGGGTCACGTTCGCGTAGAAGAGGGTGAGCTGGGGAAAGGTTGAGGCGATTGCTCTATGCGGCCGCCTGGAGCTGGTCGCGATCGCGTAGGCCCGTATGGTTTAGGTTCACGAAAGCATGGGAGTTTATTCAATCGCGTAAGGTTAATCGAGGGGTAGCATTATTTGTGCTTCACGATCACGGAAATTGCCTCGCGATCGCGATGAAGAATTATCTGGGCAGATTTTAAAATGTTCAAAACTAGGGTTTGAGTTTATAATTCAAAAATTCATTAGAGACCTCGGGAGAAGGTGATTTCAGGGAGGATTTTCAGGGGAGTAACTGGGGTAAGTGTTGTTCACTTAATTTTTGTTAAATTCCATGATTGTGTCTTGATTTTGTCATCTAAATTGGGAGAAAAATAGAGAAGAATTGGAGAGTTTATTTTTGAGATTTGAATGCCCATTTGAATCTCAGATTTTGATGAATTTAATATGGGTAGAGTCGTGAGTGAATAAAGATTTTAGTTTTGTAATTTTTATCGGATCTCGAGACATGGGCCCAGGGGTCGGGTTTGGTCAATTTCGGAATTGTGATGTAATTTGATAATTTTGATGTGGGATTCGTTCCTTTAGCATATATTAATGATATAATACTGATCATGCTAGATATTATATTAAGGCTTCACGCCGATGTTGGTGAGACCCGAGTGGTCGTTTAGTGATGCCATCTAAGGTGTTTCGTTAATATTATATACTCCGTCCTGTCATTGCATCTCATATCATGTCTCAGTCTCGGTAATTGTTGTTTTGCACATTATATCATTGATTCGGGATAGTTCATGCATTGTGATCCCATGTGAGCGAGACTATAGAGTGATGACAGGGTGAGACCGAGAGCCTGATATTGAGTGACATTTATAGGATCGTGCTGCACGCCGTAACATGTTATATTGATTTATGCCTGGATCTGGCTTATGTAGAGCTTGGGTTGTAGGAGCCCCTCCGGAGTCTGTAACACACCCCTAGTGAGCGCAGTGATATTTGAGGAATGAATCTTCCCTGGACATGGATCTTGTCCGAAGTGTTTATATTTGGAGATGGATCTTCTCCAAAAGGCTGGATTGGCCTATTTCCTCGGTACTAAGCGGCTGATGTCAGTGATGTGTATACGTATACTGGGATGGATCTTCCCTGAGCCGCTGAGCCATATACAGTACCGAGTGGTTGTGAGGTGTATCATTATCTGGAGATGAATCTTCTCCATATGGCTGGATTGGCCTTCCTCAATACTGAGTGACTTCTGTCAGATGTGTGTATATATTCTGGGATGGATCATCCTTGGGCCAGGCGAGCCATATACAATACTGAGTAGACGAGCATTTGAGAGTGGGAGAAAATTGTGCATTTCATACAGTTAATGCATTGGCATGTAAAATACGTTGAGTTATATATGTTAAAATGTACTTGTCTTATTTCAAGTTGAGCTATCTAGTTAACAAAAAGCATGCCTAAATTTCTGTACATTGATCCTGTTATAAATGTTGAGGTTTAGTATTTCACTACCTCTCAGCCCACAGTTTGTGCTTGTTACTTACTTAGTTGGTGTACTCACATTACCCTCTGCACCTTGTGTGCAGATTCAGGTATCTCAGGTCACGATAGTGCAAGTTTATCGTTGTTGCGGTTCATCTTTGAAGAGTGCGAGGTAGCTTCTTGTAGATCGCATACCCACCTTTCTCCTTCCCTATCATCGCTTGTGTATTTTATTAGTTATTTCCAAGACAAACGTTGTCTTGATGTATTTTTGCATAGTTATAGTATGGCTCATAACTTAGTGACACCAGATTTTGGGATTTCTCTATTATTACAGTATTTTGGGTTTCATTTTATCCTTTATTTCGGTTATCCTATAACGAAAATGGGTAATATTTAAATATTTTTATAATAGAAATCGAATTGGTTAAGAGTGTGGGACTTTCTAGTTCCATGATAGGTGCCATCACGGCCGTGTTGGTTTTAGGGTCTGTTGTTTTAGACTTCAATAATACACAATATTATAAGTTAATTGTGGAGTACTCAATTGTTGAGTGCTGTCGAATAAGAAGAACCTGGTTCTTTTTGGTGTACTACTTACTATTATTTGCGAAATAATAAAGCAGTAAAGTAAAGACACATATATTTTACGTGGAAAACACCTGGCTCAAAAGGTGAAAAAACCACGACCTACGCCTCAGTAGGATTTGCTCAAACACTTCACTAAACACTCTGAGCCAAATGGACTTACAAAATAAACTCTTTTGTAATCCTAGGACTAACTCTAATCCTCTTTGTATCAACTAGCCTCTAGCTAATTTCTACAGACTTCAAGTTAACTCTAACTTGAACAATGTGTACCTATTGCAATTTCTTCTATTAAAGTTGAAAAGATACAATGTTAAAACTCCTACTACAACCAACTAGACTCACTGATAAACAGATAGAGTTGTTTCTTCTAGTTGAACTGTAGCCTTTGCACAATACTTCTGCTTGCAAATATCTAGGAATTTTTCTTACAAAACTTGATTCAATTTAGTCTTTGTGCGTCTTTGTGTCGTGAATTTCAACAGTAATACTTTGAGTATTTATAAAGTCAGTTGTTGAGTTATGGTCCGATTCTACCTGGGAGAACAAGTTCTTATCAAACTCAACTTCCTTCCTTCGTTTCTGTCCTTGCTGAATTCAACTTCTATTCTCTTCATCAATTTGCAATCTTTTTGTATTAGGAGACATCCTCTTAGTTCTTTGATACTCAGCAATCACTGATATCTCCTATGTTTGTAAGATTCTTATGCCAACTGCTCCGTTTAGGTGTGTATGCTTTGATGGACCTGGTTTAACTTGTCAATATTTGTCAATCTTCAAAACCCATTCAGTGACATGGGCCAACAAATTCCCCCTTTTGGATGATGACAAACTTTGTGCTTTTATCTCGTATACACTTCAAACACTTTGTATATTTTTAAGCATTAATTATTGAGAACCAGGTTCATTAGGTTATAAATATCACACGCCACATCTTCCCCATTTTGGTATCATCGAAAAGTTGCAAAATGATACCTAGCAGTTTTAATTCTTACTCATGGCCAATTTAGGCAACTGCAGGTGCAAACATGATTAATCATCACAAGAAACTAATAATGTAAGCTAAATAAGAAATTGAGACATTTTTAAAAACAGCAAGCTTTCTGTGATTAACAAGGATGATCAGCACCAAAACAGATTAAAATCAAAACAGCCAAAACATGAGAAAAACTGAATAAAAACTTAAACAAACTAGACACTGTCCTGAACGGGGAACTTGATAGGTTTGGAGGGGGTAGCACTAGACATTCCTAAGGCTGGGAGGGTGCAGATGAGGTTGGGTTCTTGGTTTGTAGAAAGGGACAACATTTGGTGTAAAACACCTTCAGTTTTTTCATTCTCCTTTCCTAACTCGGCTTTGAGAGCATCATGCTCAGCTTCCACCTCAATTAAGCGACACTTCAATCGAAGGATCTCCATATCCTTTAACTCGCTTTCCTACACCAGAGTACGGACCTTGCTGTTGACTGGTTACTTCCGATATGAACCAGGTTCATCTGCCGGGGCATTGACAGTATAATCACAAGACAGCAGAGTGTCCTTCCCAAAAAAATCCTTAGCAGTAGTCATCTCAGCCTTCTTTGTAGGAACTTCAAAATGAGCAAGAACTGCAGTCAGAATAAAGCCATAAGGGATCGCATGGGCTTTGATGCCATTCACCACTCTGTCTAAGAGCTGGATGATAAAAGCTAGCCAATTGATCTGCTTGCCTCTGTAGAGACACTTCATGAGGGTTAAATCCATGTAGTTAGCAGTGTGTCTTCGTTCTTGTCTGGGCAACAGGAATTTGATCACAAATTCAAAGAGCAGCTTGTGCTCAGGCTTCATCTCACTCTTGTACACAGCCCTAGGTTCAATCTCCTTCTCATTGTTGCAGAAGAATCTGGTGATATTGAGAGTTGAGGACATTCCGTCTAAAAAAGGCCATCTCTGCCTCGTGTAGTCTTCATAACCCTCAGGTGGAATGTCTAGAATGACTCCCAGTTCTTGAGCATCAAAGGAGATTTCAACTCCCTTGACCAATGAGGTGACCCTGCCTCCAATGACTGTGGCATTCCCATGAACTCCACAATTTCATTTCTGACCAGCCTGCCTTCCATGCGAAGGACCATGTCCTTCCAGCCCTGCGCTGCCAGAAAATCCAATGATGGACTATTTATAACTTGTGGCTGGGGAGATTACAACGAAAGTATATTAACCCAAGTAGGATATTAATCGATTAATGACTGCCAGTGATTGGTCATTGATTAGACAGTTACTTTCCCCCTAAAACTAGGCTAATTACTTGAGACGGGACTTCTTGGAACTCGTTTATTATTGAATTTGAACCATAAATGGATAGAGTACTGCTCATGTATGACTGTACTTGAATTAATACATGTATGGAGATAAGAACGTACCTTGTCAGTCAAGTAAACCAGCATGGATGAACCAGGTTCACCTGTTAAAAATCTTTATTTTGCCTCAATTCACAAAGATAGAGAAACACCATTAGTAAATAGAGAATCATATTAATACATGGCAGAAGATTATGGCAATAAAGACATAGTATTGAGCAATCATTAATCTGATTAAGTACCTAATTAAAATTTTCTAGCAAAAAAAATTTCTTTTTTTTTTTCAATTATGTTTGTCAATTAGGTGATCTTAATCATCCCTATTTCAAACATTTTTCTCTCATAATGATCCCTACTCAATGCTTTGGTAAATATATCAGCAATTTGACGATCAGTAGCACAGAATTCATTGAGATTATTCCCTTTTCATAGTTATCCCTCAGGAAATGGTGCCTAACATCGATGTGCTTAGTTCTCTTATGATGAACCGGGTTCTTAGTCATACTAATTGCACTAGTGTTATCACATTAAATAGGAATGCATCCCACATATATACCAAAGTCCAGGAGTTGTTGCTTGATCCATAGCAACTGGGCACATCAAGAGGCTGCATCCACATATTCTGCATAAGCAGTAGACAAGGCTACTGAATTTTGTTTCTTGGTGGCCCAAGAGACAAGGCAGGAGCCCAAAAAGTGAGCCATGCCTGAAGTAATTTTCCTGTCAACCAGGAAACCTGCATAGTCAGCATCAGTATATCCTACAAGGTCAAAATTACTATCTTTAGGATACCAAAGGCACAGTTCAGTGGTGCCCTTCAGATATCTTAAATTCTTTTTACTGCAGTGAGGTGGGACTCCTTTGGATTGGCTTGAAACCTAGCACATAGTCCCACACTGAACACAATATCAGGTCTACTTGCACTAAGATAGAGTAGAGACCCAATCATTCCTCTGTAAGTCTTCTGATCAGCGGATGAACCGGGTTCATCCACATCTAATTTTGTAGTTGTGGCTATTGGGGTATCTATCTCCTTTGAATCCTCCATTTTGAATTTCTTGAGGAGTTCTTTCACATACTTCTATTGATGTATCATTGTGCCATGTGGAGTTTGTTTGATTTGCAAGCCTAAGAAGAAGGTTGGCTCACCCATCATACTCATTTCAAACTCACTCCCCATTAATGTAGCAAATTCCTTGCTAAGATTTTCAGTAGTTGCCCCAAATATGATATCATCAACATATATTTGCATAATCAGAAGATATTTTCCCTTTCCCTTTAGGAACAAAGTATTGTCTATCTTGCCTCGTTTGTACCCATGTTCCAGTAGGAATTTTGACAATCTCCAGTACCAAGCTCTAGGAGCTTGCTTGAGACCATAGAGAGCCTTGTCAAGTTTATATACATGATCAGGTGACTCTTTGCTTTCAAACCCAAAAGACTGTTTTACAAATACATATTCCTTCAAATAGCCATTAAGAAAGGCACTCTTTACATCCATCTGATGAAGAGTGAATTCCATGTGTGCAACAAATGCTATAAGAAGTCTGGTTGCCTCCAATCTTGCCACATGAGCAAAGGTCTCATCATAGTCAATTCCCTCTTCTTTGTTGTATCCTTGAACAACCAGTCTAGCCTTATTTCTTGTGACAGTTCCATCCTAATCGAGCTTGTTCCTGAAGAACCACTTGGTACCAATTACTGATCTGTCTAGTAGCCTAGGTACCAAGTGCCATACTTGACTCCTTTCAAATTGATTCATCTCTTCTTGCATGGTCGTTGCCCAATCAGCATCTTGCAGGGCTTCATCATTGTTTTTTGGTTCAATGAAGGATAGAAATGCATCAAACGCACACAAATTTTTCAAGGAGGATCTAGTTTTGATTCCAGATCTCAAGTATGTTATGATGTTCTCAAGGGGGTCAGAACTCTGATATCTGTGTGGTTTGAGTTCCAGTTGTTCACTTATGGATTATTCCCTGTTGTTTTGTAGTTGTGGAACAGGATCAGGTCCAGTATTTCCATGCAGAATTCCCCCTGTCGAGTTGCGTGGGGTTGTTGAACCTGGTCCATCAACTGTTCCATCTGTCATAGGTGCTTCAATGTGGTCATTTCTCCTCACCAGTCCAAGCTCCTCATCTTCTGGTTCTTGTCTCCCAGATAAAGTGTTAGTTTCATCAAAGACAACATGTACACTTTCTTCTACACACATAGTTCTTTTATTGTATATCTTATAAGCTTTGCTATGTGTTGAATACCCCAAGAACACTTCCTCATCACTTCTGGGATCAAATTTTCCTAGAGAATCTTTGCCATTATTATGCGCATAACACTTGCATCCAAAAGCCCTAAGATGGGATATGTTGGGCTTTCTCCCTTTAAGTAATTCATAGGGACTTTTCTCTACCAGAGTTCTAGTCATGCATCTATTAATAATGTAGCATACAGTGTTAATTGCTTCTGCCCAGAAGCTGTGAGGTAGTGTGCTTGATAGAAGCATGGTTCTTGCCATGTCTTCAAAAGTTCTGTTTTTTCCTTTAAACAACCCCATTTTGCTGTGGGGTTCTAGGAGAAGAAAGATTATGATTAACACCATGTTCATCACAGAACTTAGCAAACTTAATATTCTCAAATTCAGTACCATGGTCAGATCTTATTGATGCCAGTTGATGTCCCAATTGATTTTGAATTTTCTTAACAAATGAGGTGAACATATCCAATGCTTCATCCTTAGATTACAGGAATAAGGTCCAAGTGAACCTTGAAAAATCATCAACTAGCACCATCACATATCTCTTACCACCTCTACTTAAAGTTCTCATAGGACCGCATAGATCCATATGAACCAGTTCCAACGTCCTGGTGGTACTGACCATTTTCTTACTTTTGAAAGAGGACCTTACCTGCTTCCCCTTGGCACATGCCTCACAAACTTTGTCTTCCTTGAACTTAATGTTAGGAAGTCCTACCACTAAGTCCTTAGAGACTAGTTTGTTAAGCTGAGTTAGACTTGCGTGACCAAGTCGTTTGTGCCACAAGAGGGGATCACTGTCCAACACACTTAGACAAGCGAGTTCATTTTCAGACAGTGTGGACAAATCTATGACATAGATGTTATTCATTCTTTTTACCTGCAAAACAATCTTGTCAGTAAGCAGGTTAATCATAAAATATTTTGTGGAAGTAAAAGCAACCAGGTTACCTCTGTCACATAGTTGTGATACAGTGATCAGACTATATTTCAAGCCATATATTAGATACATATGTTCAATAGACCGTGTATTATCCTTACCTACCTTACCAACCCCAATAATTTCACCTTTCTTTCCGTTTTCAAAGGAGACATTTCCTCCTTTGAGACTTTCAAGTGAAAGGAAATGTTCCATGTTCCCAATCATATGCTTTGAGCAGCCACTATCCAAGTACCAAATCTGGATGCCTCCTCTCATTTGAACCTACAAAAGGAAATCAAGGGTTAGTTTTAAGAACCCAAACTAGTTTGGGTCCTTTTCTATGAGAGAATGGATGAATCTAATTTTTTCTGGCCCAGTTTGGTAGCCAGTTTTCTTTTTAATAAATCTGTCATTTTCCGATTGGCCTTCTCTTTTACAGCACACTCATACTTATAGTGGCCAGTCTTCCCACAATGGGTGCATATTTTATTTTCAGGGAGAGTGAGATACTTGCTTTTGGGATCCCACTTAGGCAGTATACTCCCAAAACCAATCCCTCTTCTGTTGCTACTGTGATTCTCTTGAAGCCATATCAGGGCGTCAAAGGATTTATTCCATTTAGAGTTCTTATTTGCTCGTCCTTGGCATACATCTTATCTTTTAATTTTCCTATATTTTCTTCTAACATGACATGAGAGTGATCAACTACCTTTTTACTGGATCCTAGTCTTAAATTTAAGTTTTCAGATTAAAGCTCTAGAATCTCAGTTTCGAGTGGATGAACCTGGTTCATCAAGACAATGTTTTTCTTTTC
>ML359263.1:467-27554 GCA_005239505.1 Nicotiana paniculata
CCCCCCCCCCCCAATTTCCTTATAAAAAAATTGTAGTGGACCCCACCCGTCACAAAAAAAAATTAGATCATAGGTCTCACATCCTAGCAAAGCCTTCTATTATTGTGGTATCATCGTTTCAGACTCAAATTTTCAACTCATCGACTTTCCGAAAAACATAAATCGGGGTATTCCGATTTAGTTAATGTCGAAACTCATATAATAATGCATATTAGTTGCTTTTAATGTGTTTCCATGTTGTTTTGTGCTTTTTTAGCGATTAAACTAGTATGTTATTTTTATCCGGACTAAGATATTAGTGTTCTAAAAAAATATGTAAAAAATGAGAAATTATTTTTTTGTTAATAAAAATGTTAATAAATTTCTTTTACTATTTTATATATATTTTCGTGAATGTTATTTGATTAAAATGTATTTGTTGCTTTTATCTAGTTTAGATTATTTATTTGCTTAAAGACTAGTGCCCTTTTAGCGTAGTAAAATGTAGAGCCTTTTAGCATAGTAAATTGTAGAGCCTTTTAGTATAGAATCCCTGTAGTTTAAGTATCTCTTATACTGATAGATCAAACACAAACTCTGTCCAATTTACAAAAACTAATTATTTAATTTATAAAACAAACACAAAAAATTAAGAAAATATTAAAATTGACACACATAAGAATTAAGGATAGCTTGTTGCTACTGTCACGACCCACAATCGATAAGGTCGTGATGGCACCGGACACCATTGTCAGGCAAGCCAATCATTAAATAGTTAAGTTAAATTTCTTGTTTTAGCATTTTTGAAATCGTTATCTTTCGCTTTATTACATAATAACTGAATAAAAATCCGCTAAGTAAATTGACAGTTTAATGTTCCATTTTTATAAAATACATCCTTGAACCCGGTGACACAAGTACATGAGTTCATTCTAAGAATTTCATAAATACTACAAAGCTTGTCCGAAATACAATTGAACAAGAAAATTAAAATAAAATAATACAATACGAGGGAGACTCTGTCAGCTGTGGATCGCCTTCGGATGATGCAGCTCGCCTAAGTCTCCAAACCAGCCACATCGCTATGAAGGTACCTGTGCAATAAAAATGCACAACAAGTGTAGCATGAGTACGAAAATAACGTGTACTCAGTAAGTATCCCGCCTAACCTCAGAGAGGTAGTGACGAGAGGTCGATTTGACACTTGCTAGAGGTCAATTTAGTATAATCAAGTGAGACACTAAGCATGAATGTCATATGCAATTTATTAAAATCAGGAATAAATAAAATCAACCCTTCCACATTTAACACTTTAAATCTTCGTCATTTCAATAACGAATAATAACATGGATGATTTAACCAAATGACAAATAATCAACGGGAAAGAACAACTTCTTCCAAAATTTTAATAACTTTAAATCTCTGTCATTTCAGTCGACAACTTACGATTTCCAGGCCAGTAATCAGGTAAAATCACAGCAAATACGCAGTAAATATCATGCGCAAGAAATGCCAAGGGTCGAACGGCGTGGACCAACAATAATAAACTGTGCACTGCCAAGGGTCGAACGACTCGAAACGTAGATGCATCTGTATTGGTAAAAAGAGCGTCACAAGTGTAATAAATCTTGGCGACTCAGCAGTCTACGTAGAGCAATGAAGACACGACAGCTGAACGGGACTCTATGAAGTGGTTTGAGGAAAAGAGGCACGGCAAATCACACCCATGAGTTAATTAGCTACAGAAGTCTCAACCTGATTGAGAAGATAAAGAGACATGGTCAAAATGTATCTGGGCAGAATAAAGAGCAGATTCAGAGATCTTCAAATTAGTGATCCACACGTTACACAACATTCACACAACAGTTACGGTTGTTCATTGTAACGTTACATTAGTGTCATAATTAGTCATTAATGCTCAATTATTGAAAAGGGTAAACGTTATATTAGGAAATTCCCTATATAAGAGAGTAAATATATAACCTGTGGGGGGGGGGGGGACATTCAAACTACTATTGCAATACACTTACTTTTTGTGCATCTTACTACTTTCCATTTACGAGTTTACTTACAATTATTAGCTTATTCTTTGGTTATTAGAAACCCGTGTTCTTCTTAAAAATAGCTTTAGGCAAAGAATCCAATTCTTTGGTTAAACAAATTGGTTCCGTTGCCGGGATTCTGATAATCTTTGTTTGCTTTACAAACGATATCCTCTGAACTATGTCGAATTCCAACGACAACAACCATCAAAGGAATGGAACCCTAGTTCCATCACCTTCAGGAAGCCCACGTGGTTCAAGGGAACAATCCCCATAAAGATCCAATAACAACAATGATAATAATGATCAAACGATGGAACAAGATCGGGTAAAGCAAATGATTGCAGAGTATGTGAGCCAGGCTTTGCAAGAATTTGCGAGGTGATTACTAGCAGCAACCTGCACCACTGACACCACCCCCAATAATACCATCACCATGGAAAATCCTCAATCTATGTTGGAAAACTTAGGAAGGGGAGATAATCCTAATGAATCTCTCGAAACGAGACCAGGTATGTCTAATAACTCTGAATTACACACTTTATTACTAACTTTGCATAAACAGGTGAAGGAACAAAACGATCGAATCGAACAAATTCCTGGAGTACCACATGTTATCAAAGGCAATGATGTTGATAGATATTCTCAACAACCTTGGAAACCAAGAGCAACACCCGTACCCATTCCAAAGAAGTTTAAAATACATGACGTACCTAAGTATGACGGGACAACCGACCCACGCGTCCATGTGACTGCTTTTACCACCGGAGTGAAGGGCAATGACTTAACAAAACAAGAAATTAAGTCGGTCCTAGTTAAAAAGTTTGGAGAAACACTTACCAAAGGGGCGCTAACCTGGTATTCTCTTTTCCCTGAAAACTCTATTGATTCTTTTGCTGAGCTTGCAGATTCTTTCATAAAGGCATACTCCGGTGCGCAAAAAGTCGAGAAAAGGATAGAGGACATCTTTAAAATAAAACAAGCATACACGGAACTACTTCGTGAATTTGTAGATAGGTTTCAACGAGAAAGAATGCAACTACCAAGGGTGCCTGATAATTGGGCAGCCATGGCATTTGAAAGTAATCTAAATGACAAAAGCTCAGAAGCCACGAGGAGACTCAAGGAAAGCTTGAGAGAATTCCCAGCTACAACGTGGAACGATGGCCCAAAGAGATGAGGTTGAACCCGAATAAGAGGAACCCAGATCTCTAGTGTGAATTCCATAATGATCATGGACACAGAACTGCAGATTGCAGATTTTTGCAAGGTGAGGTAGAACAATTATTGAAACAGGGCTATTAGACAGAATTGTTTAGTGAAAAAGGTAAGCACACATACATGAAGAATAGGCAGGAGCCCCCAAAACCTCCATCTCCAAAATGAACTGTCAACGTGATACACGGAGGTGAAGAAGTAAACAGAGTGGTCTGCAAAACGACCACGAAGTTCACAATTACACATGAAAAGAGGGTTCGTTAAAATTTGGAAGCAGACGATATAACCTTCGATGATGCAGATATTGGTAGATTAATGCTTACTCACAACGTTGCTCTGGTAATATCCTTACTTATTCATGACACTAACGTAAAAAGAGTATTGATTTATCCAGGTAGTTCAGTCAATATCATTTTTCTAAGAGTCGTGGAAGAAATGCTATTGGGGAATCAAGTAATCCCAAAGGCACGAGCCATATCAGGGTTTGATAACTCAACGGTTATAACAAAGGAGAAATTAAACTTAGCACTTATGCTGAGGGAGTGATAAAAAACACCAGGTTCCAAGTCATCGATACTAACATGGCTTATAACGTAATCATGGGAAGACCATGGATCCACAACATGAAAACAATACCTTCCACCTTGCATCAGGTAATTAAATTCCCCTATGAATGGGGGATTCAGAAAATTAGAGGCGATCAGCAAACCGCGAGAAATATAAATTTCGTGGTACAATACAACAAAAAAGTGGAGGTGAAAGAATCAAAGGATAAGGAAATCTCCCAAGCAGGTGACACCGCCCAAACAAGCATGGAAGAAATTACTACCCAAATAGGTAAGGAAAGTAGTACTGCTGAAACATGTACGAAAGAAAATACTCACGAGAAAGTGAATCAAGTCACCACTGAAGAGGCATTGGCTCACACGGATGTAGATTCCATACCAGACGTTATTCATGAACTGGAGGAAGACGAGTACATCAAAACAACTACGGAAGAGCTCGAAGCTATTCCATTGTCTAAACAAAAGCCTGAATAGAAAGTGTATATAGACATGAGGCTAAGTCCTGGTCGAAGAGGTAAGTTAATTGATTATTTAAAGGCTAACGCATATTGCTTTGCGTGGTCTCACTCGGATATGACAAGTATCCCGCTAGAAGTGATGACTCATAAACTAAATGAAGATCCATCCTTCGTACCTGTTAAGCAGAAGAAACGAAAGCAAGGAACATTCAAGAACCAAGTGATTGATGAAGAGGTACAGAAACTCTTGAAGATTGGTTCAATACGAGAGGTAACGTACCCTAACTGGCTAGCTAACACTGTGGTAGTACCTAAAAAGAATGGAAAATGGAGAGTATGCTTAGATTATACTGACTTAAATAAAACATGCCCCAAAGATTCATTCCCATTACCACATATAGATCAAATGATTGACTCCACCACAGGTCATGAGTTGTTAAGATTTCAAGATACGTATTCTGGTTATAATCGGATTAAAATGGATCCCACAGACGAGGAAAAAACATCCTTTATTGCAAACAGGGGGACTTATTGTTATAAAGTCATGCCTTTTGGCTTAAAAAATATTGGAGCCACCTATTAAAGGATAGTGACCAAGATGTTCCAGGAACATATGGGAAAACTAATGGAAGTTTACATGGATGACTTGCTGGTAAAATCAACACGGGTGGAAAACCATTTCCAGCACCTCTCTATTACCTTTGACATTTTACGCAGGTATAATATGAAGCTGAATCCAGAAAAATACGCTTTTGGCGTAGAATCAGGTAAATTCTTGGGTTTCCTTATATCAAACAGGGGAATAGAGGTAAATCCTGATCAAATTAAAGTTGTAGAAGAAATACGTGATGTACATATAAACAAAAAAGAAGTTCAAAGACTAACGGGAATAATTGCAGCCTTAGGAAGATTTATTTCCAAATATTCTGAGAAAAGTTTTAAATTCTTTGCAGTTCTCAAAAAGCAAAATCGGTTCAAATGGACTGAAGAATGTCAACATGCTCTCAAAGACCTAAAGTCTTATCTATCAAAACCTCTGTTGCTGTCAAAGCCAAAGAAGGGGGAGAGGCTATACGTCTACCTTGGAGTCTCGGAAATTTCTGTAAGTGCAGTATTGGTAAGGGAGAATAAAGGTAAATAATCTCCTTTTTATTATGTAAGCAAGACATTACTAGATGCTGAAACTAGGTATCCACATCTAGAAAAGTTAGTCTTAGCTCTAATCATGGCATCTAGAAAATTAGGCCATACTTTCAATGTCATCCAATCACAGTTGTGACCTCGTATCCATTAAGAAACATACTACATAAACAAGAACTATCATGAAGATTAGCCAAATGTGCCATAGAATTAAGCGAGCATGAAATAATATATCAGCCTAGGACTGCAATCAAGTCTCAGATCTTAGCTGATTTTGTCGCCGACTTTAGTAATAGCATTGTCCCTAAAGTGGAAAAAGAGTTACAACTCTTAAACGGTTCTAATCCGGGTCTATGGACCCTTTTTACCGATGGTTCTTCTAATATAAAATGTGCCGGTTTAGGCATAGTCTTAATATCGCCCACGGGTGAAAAGACACGACAAGCTATCAAATGTTATCCTATAACTAACAATGAAGCAGAGTATAAAGCTGTTATTGCAGGAATAGAACTCGCACGAGAGCTTTAAATCGAGCAAATCGTAATCAAAAGTGACTCCCAAATGGTAGTATCAGATGCAGGGGACTTACATCGCTCGAGAGACTCGGATGCAACAATATCTGGAAAAGGCACAAGAGCTCGTGAGACAATTGAAAACATGGAAGGTAGTACAAATACCTAGAGAGGAAAATGCATAAGAAGATGCATTAGCTAACCTCGCAGCAGTCACGGAAGTAACAAACAAAGAAAATGCAATTGTGGTTCATCTATTCCATTCAGCGATCGACCAGGATATAAATGAGGTGACTTTCAACAATTTAACCTGGATTGGAGAAATGAAATCCTAATTTTTTTGCAGAATGGCACCGTATCTGAAGACAAGAAAACAGCTCAAGCACTTCGCCGCAAAGTTGCACGGTACTGCCTCATTCGCAACTCATTATATCGCAAGATGTTCGGAGGGACCCTAGCAAAATGCCTCAGACCTAACCAAATGGAGTTTGTGATGAAAGAAGTCCACGAAGGACACTGTGAAAATCACTCAAGGGCGAGATCCTTAGTAAAAACCTTAATCAGAGCTGGATATTATTAGCCTAAGATGGAAGAAGAGGCCGAGAACTTCGTATCCAAATGTGACAGGTGCCAAAGGTTTGCCAATAACATGCATCGACCAGCGGAATTATTGAATCCAATGATATCCTAATGGCCCTTTATGAAATGAGGTATGGACATAGTGGGATCTCTTCCCACAGCTAAAGGACAGGTATGGTTTTTGCTCGTGCTAACCGACTATTTTACAAAATGGGTAGAGGCAGAAGCATTCAAGCAGGTGCGAGAAAAGGAAGTTAAAAGTTTCTTATGGCAAAACGCAATGTGCCGCTTTGGGATACCAAAGGAGATCATGTGTGATAATGGCCCACAATTCATAGGCTCGCAAATCACAGAATTCTTCGAAAGCTAGCAAATTAAACGAATCACTTCAACACCATACCATCCTGTGGCTAATGGTCAGACTGAGTCAACGAGTAAAGTCATCATCAACAATCTAAAGAAGCGGCTAGATAGAGCCAAAGGAACTAGCCTGATGAGTTACGAGAGGTACTATGGGCATACAAAACAACTTCAAAAATATCCACGGGAGAAACCCCGTTCATACTTTTCTATGGCTCAGAAGCCTTAATACCTGTAGAGATTGGCTAACCAAGTATAAGGCTTACAACAGCCAGGGAGGATCCAAACGACGACAAATTGAGGATCAATCTGGACCTGCTCGAACCACGGAGAGAAGCAACACTGATACGGATGGCAGCTCAAAAATAAATCATAGAGCGGTATTACAACCGTAAAGCTCATCTCAGGTACTTCAAGATTGGGGACTTCGTCCTCAAAAAAGTCTTTCAATCAACTAAAGAAGCAGGCGCAGGAAAGCTAAATCACAACTGGGAAGGGCCCTACAAAGTTCGAGGCATAGCTGGGAAGGGCGCCTACGAGTTGGAAGCTATGGACGGCAGAATCCTACCAACAAGTTGGAATGCCATTCACTTGAAGAAATACTAATTTTAAGGAAAAGAAGTACCCCCGGTCAGGTATCACACGTTCGATTTTATTTTGAACATTTAAAATCTTACTTACCCTTTTAGATGATAGGCATAAAGCTAACCCATCACCAGATGATGCTATAGACCTGCAAAGACGCGAGGAAATAACTAAATTCCCGATCTAGGGTTACACTTTCTGATGGAAGTTTTAAAGGGTTAAGCAGTTATCATCTAAAAACTATATACCTTCGAGTCATGTATGTTTTTCCTTTTCAGGGAAAAGACCACAAGGAAGGAATAGTCAAGTGCTCGAGATTTCATTCTTCAAAGCTCAAACACTTGGGAGACTATACAATATGGAAGGCAAAGACGAAGCAGAAAAGACTATCAAAAAGTCAAAGCTCGAGCCTGAAGATCTACCTACCCAACAAATCAAGTGATACGAGCAAAATCGAAAGAGCCAAAGACTCAAACACAAAGCCTCTAATCCAAAAAACCTTCGAACACATTCAGGTTAAAAGGCAAAACGTTAGCCATGAGGAAGAAATGCGCATCTTTGTACTTATTCAAAAGAAAGACTATTGTAACTAAAAAGAGTTACGAAATCTTTGTACTCATACAAAAAACTGTTTTCAAATAAAACAATTACGGATGCAAGAGCATTTTCCTCGTGCTTATTGAAAACTATTGTCGACAAAAATATTTACGGGTAAAACCCCAACTTGAATAAAAAATGTTACAAACGAAAAACAGTTGCTCTCTTGTATTAACTCAAAAAAACTGTTACAAACGAAAAATATTACGAAATACAAATGTATATCAAACCTGTTAAAAGAAAACAATTGCAACATGAGTTTTAGACGATAATCAAACACATGTTGTGAGAGTTCAAACAAAAAAATTTCCTTAGAAACGTTCTTAAACATGTGAAAAATTTCCTATCACTCTATTGCATTATCACACCTTTATGAAGTTGAGACTTCTTCTTCATTAAGTGTCGATAAAAAAAAGGGCCATCTTTCATAAATTATGCCTACTATAAAAAAGCACACATTTAATATGACATCGTGCCTATTACGAAAAGGTACGAGTAATTTAAAGCATTCTATATGCAAAACTTAGAGGTAAAACTAAAACCTCGAAAAATAAAGCATGCAAAAGACTTAAAGAGTGAAACAGAAACTCAACAGAAAAAAAAATCATACTTGCATTAATATATTAAAACAGCTAAGTAAAAACTAAGTATTAACTTATACTTAGCCGTATAGATATTTTTATTCATCGAGGTGCCCCTAAGTTATCATTTGGGGACTTTAAAGAGATCCAAATTTACCCCCGATGGGACTGGGGTAACCACCAATTAAGACAAAGAAAAAAAAAGGAGGAAACAACTTCTTAAACTTCATCAGGAGGGGGGTTGACTTCACTAGCAGAAGGAGCAGGAGCGACTTGGGACGAAGAGACTTGAGCAGCAAGAGCCTCACCTTCAGGTGAAGAGAGATTCTGACCTTGCTGAGCGCTCTCAATGAACTCCTTGATTTTTGCAATTTCAGCATTGAGGTCGAAATTCTCTCGGCTCATTTCAGTCAATGTGTCGAGGCAAGAGTTCATATACGCCCAACTAACATCGACAGCTACCCTGTCTTCAAGAAATTTGTAATCCTTCTCCCATAGCATAACTTTAGCTCTTAGTTCATCCCTCTGAGTCACAACAACATCATTAGAGGCCCTTAAATGAGCGAAAGACCTTTCCAGGAATTGAACTTTCTCCAAAGAGTTACGAAGATCCTCTTGGGTCTGAGTAAGAGATTGCACTAGTTCGCCCGCATACTCCTCCTTTTGGTCTAGTAAGGCCTTTAAACTCCTGACCTCTTCAGAGGCACAAGACAACTGCTCTGCAAATGAGGACTCTAGGACGCTCTTATCCTTGTCTACCTGATCAGAGGATGCCTTCTCCATAGCCAACTCTGACGCCATGACCCTTACCTTCTGCTCCAAGGTACATTTTTTCTTATTCTACAGCCTCCATGTCGAGCCTTAAGCTTTCATCCTGCTCCTTCCAGTTACCTTCTTCAGCATTCCACTCATTTACTTCCTGATCCGTATGAGAAATCTTTTTCATAAGCTCCGTGCTAATAAGATTGATCTGCAAAAGATGGCCAATTAGATATGGTAAATACATGTACAAGAATGAACACAAGAAAATGCATTTTACCTTTAAAGAAGTATGCACGATTTCATTGCCCATGTAAGGGAACTGTGGCTTTCTAACTTAGGTCTCTCTATCGGGCCTATCAACGGTTTTAACCACACATCAGGCTGGCCAGAATTTCTAAAGAGACTACCCTCTGCTGGAACTTCTATCATCACTTGCCTCATCTCTCCGCTGGAAGACCCTACTTCTGTAACATAAGGCACGGAAGTAGGTAGATATGTAGGAACCACGGGGCGAGGAAGTCTGAGGGGCCGGAAAAGCCACGGGAGAGAAAGCAACGACAGGAGCAGGAATATCCACGGGAGCAGAAGAAATAACTAGAACAGTTGAAGGGAGCTCTATAAGAGGAGGAGAGAAAACAGCCAAGGGAGCTTCATCAGCAATAGAACCAAAGCCTTCACGGAACAATTGGCCAATAGATTCACGGACGAGAGAGGGAGTGGCGTCCTCGGAGGCAGAAAGTCCAACTTCAGGCACGAAAGGCATAATGACAGGTGTAGACTCGTCGTCTGAGACCACCTTCCTTCTGCATGACCTATGGACCAAAGTGCCCTCCTCTTCCTCCTCTTCTCCCGAGGTCCTTGACCTACCTGCTTTTCTATTTGAAGAAGAAGGGCCTGAAATGATCTATTGGGCCTGAGCCAGGGATAATTTGGGAACAGACGCGGATGTAGAAAATCCACGAGGAGGAAACCCTGCCAAAAGGAAAGGGTTAAATAATGCTCAAAGGAATAAACAAGTATAAACAAAAACTTCACTTACCATGAGTCTTAACTCTCCAACCAAACCTCTCAAAGAGGTACTTCCATGAACATTCTTCCAACGGAGCGATTAGCAAAAGCTTTTCTACCCAATCTCTGAAACGATAGACATTCTCGACGGTTCCCATGATTGCTGCAAAAAGAAGAAACAACTACAATATTGATAAAATATTTAAAGCAAAAATCAAGGAATGTGAGAAAAAATGTACTCACGTGCAAAATTCCACTTCTCAGGGAAGGGAAGATTCTCTTCACCTACTAAACCAGCAGTAGGAACAACAACATACCGAAGAAACCAACCTCGATCCTTATCATCTTCAGAAGTCACTAACACCCTTTTACTCCTAGAAGCTAGGGTAAAAATTCCCCGATGGAACAACATTGGGGAATAGAGGTGAATAATATGATGAAAGGTAAAGGGAATCGAAGCTAAGGTAGCCAAATATCTAAGACATGCGAAGACTCGCCATACAAGAGGACCGACTTGTCCCAAGCAAATTTTTGAAAATCGACAAAATTCGATGATTACTGGGTCGATGGGAGGATTGAACCCTAATGTAAAGGGATAGGTATAAACAAAAGAATGCCCCGTCTTGTAAGACGTCATTCTTTGATTACTGTTTGGAACGGTTACATGAAAATCAAGACTCCAATAACAGTCCCTGCGTATAAAAGGAATTAAACCTTCAGTGTGTTGGGTAGAGTACTTGTCAACACTATCAAGAGATGACAATGAAGAAACCTGATTTCTAAGGTCCTGAATATCCCTAGCAAAGGTGAACTCCGCAGGTACTATTTCATCGACCTTCGGTTCGCGCAAGGGTTCGTGACGTTCTCTACATTTGGAGGAAGATCTAGAAGCCCTAGCCTTCGGAGAAGTTAAAGACCTAGAAGAGGGAGGAGAAGTAATTTGAGAAGAGGAAGAACCCCTTGAAGGAGTAGAACCTAAACTCCTCAACCTGCCGCCTCTCCTACTCCATGTTGGAGCAGAAGAGGGAGTCAACGAGGGAGTCAACTCATCAACGTTTATGACTCTATTAGATTGGTTTGAAGAAGACATATCTACAAAGGCAAAGAACAAGTTCTCCACAAATAAAGTTTGAAAGTTAGAAGTTTTTCGTGAAAGAAAAGAAAAAGGGTGTATTTATACTCAAAGACAACCGTCAAAAAATGAAAAAAAATAATGATGTGAAAGCCATAATTGAAGATGTCACTTCGTGACTGATGCAACCGCAAGAAAGCCATAAAAGACGATGAACAATTGCAGAACCAACCCAGGAATGTCATGTGGCATAAGCATTAAATGGAAGTGACAAGCGACGCTTACGTACAGAAAAAGATGCAATGATTCGAGTGAAGCGGCGATAAAATATTCCCGCTATAAATGAGTATCCACTTACCAAATATTAATTGATAAATATATGGTAATTGGGGGGACTATTTGTATTGGTAAAAAAGAGCTTCATACGTGTAATAAATCTTGACGACTCAGCAGTCTACGTGGAGCAATGAAGACATGACAACTGGACGACACTCTATGAAGAGGTATGAGTGCAAAGAGGAACGACAAATCACACCCATGGGTTAATTAGCTACGGAAGTTTCAACCTGATTGAGACGATGAAGAGACATGGTCAAAATGTATCTGGGTAGAATAAAGGGCAGATTCAGAGATCTTCAAATTAGTGATACACACGTTACACAACATTCACGCAACAATTACAGTTGTTCATTGTAATGTTACATTAGTGTCATAATTAGTCATTAACACTCAATCACTGAAAAGGGTAGATATTATATATAAGGGAGTAAAAATATAACCTGTAGGGGAGGGGGGAGAAAAAAAAACATTTGAACTACTACTGCAATACACTTACTTTTTATGCATCTTACTACTTTACATTTACGAGTTTACTTACAATTATTAGCTTATTCTTTGGTTATCAGAAACTCGTGTTCTTCTTAAAATAGCTTTGGGCAAAGAATCCAATTCTCTGTCTAAACAACATCTATCTTCCCCGCTCGCCAATCGATCATGCGACGCGGTTATACATAAATACAGGGTTATCCTGCTCGCGAATCATATATGCGACTCAGGAACCCATAGATACACATATTCACACAATAAGTCCACATTTTATCAAGAAAGCAGTTACTCAGGAAAGTGGTAAAATTCTTCTTAAAGGAACACGAAATAGCATTTAAATCTTTGTTTTGAAACTCATTTTCCAAGTTTAATAATATTCAATAATATAACCTTATCAGGAATACAATTATCCACGGAGGAATCAATTCATTTTCTAAATGATTAAGAAAATGAACTCTAGTCTTCTTAGTATTCAATTACTATTTTCATCATATTAGCGGTCTAATATTACTGGCAAGATCACAAGTACAACAAGTAAGGCATGCTAGTGAGTCCTAGACTATCCGGACATGGCATAATAGTAACTACACACGGACTCCAGTCACCTCGTGCGTATGTAGCCCCCGCAGATAGCAACACATATTTAATTAGTTCACCTAGGGTACAATTTCCCCCTCAGAAAGTTAGAAATGAGACTTACATCACTCCGAAATTCCATAATCGGCTCCCAAGCCCTTCCGACGACTCCAATGGACGCACAATACCCCAAAACTATCCAAATAACGACAAACCAATGAAAATATACTCTAGTATTTGCAACAATTCAAATTATATAATTTCCCAACTCCGCTTAGTGAATTGACCAAAATGCCCTCGGGCCCCCGTGCTCGGATTCCGAAATTTCTCGAAGATATACCCTACACATAGTCTTACTAACTCAAATATACAATTTTCTCTAAATTCCATGCTCAATTTCGTGGCTAGAATCCAAATTACCAAATTTCTAGGTTTTCTTCAAGATTCCCAATTTTCCACAATTTTTTCATGTTTTAATCCAAGCATATACCTTGTATTTAACTTGAAATGAGTTAGAATGACTTACCTAGCAATGCATGATGAAAATGCCTCTTGAAGCTCCTCAAAGTCGTCCAAACCAAATAAAAATGGGAGAAAATGAACCAAGAATCTCGGTTTTAAAACATTCTGCCCAGGCCTATATTCGCACTTGCGATCCAATCTTCGCACCTATGCTCCCGCAGGTACCCCCAAACCTGCGGCTTCCTCAGCCCCAGCCAAACTTCGCACCTGCACCACACTGTCCGCATCTGCACCTTCACAGGTGCGGAAAATACATTGCACCTGCGCTCCCAGCCAAGCCACCAAAATCTCGCACCTGCGGCGCCAAAGCCGCACCTGCGGCCAAAGCCTCGCAGGTGTGGTCACACCAGAGGACAACAACTTCAGCTTTTCTTCAACTTCAAATATTGATCCACTAACCACCCGGAATCCACCCGAGGCCCCCGGGACCCCTTCCAAATACACCAACTTGTTCCAAAAAATAATGCGTACCTTCTCGAGGCCTCAAATCACATCAAACAACGCCGAAATCATGAATCGCACTAAAACTCCAACTTTATGAACTTGAAATTTCAAACTTCCACCTTCGATGCCGAAACCTATCAAATCACGTCCGATTGAACCCAAATTTTGCACACAAGTCATATTCGACATTACAGACTTGCTACAACTTCCGGAATCGCATTCTGACCCTGATATCAAAATTTCCACTCCCGGTCGGATTTCTCAAAAACCTTCAAATTTTTATCTTTAGCCAAATGACTTCAAAATGACCTACGGACATACGAATTCACTTCCGATCTCGCTCCCAACTCCAGAATCACCACACGAAGCTATTCTCAGACTCGGAATCCAAAACAGACATCTATAACACTGGAATGCCTTACAGCCCAAAGTTAGGAAATTTCTTCAAAAATGTTGACTTCCACAATACACCGAAACGCTCTCGGGTTATCCAAAACCCGACCCAGACATACGCCCAAGTCCGAAATCATCATACGAACCTGCACAAACCTTCAAATCCTGATTCAGAGGTTGTTTACTCAAAATTCTAATCTTAGTCGATTTCTCCAACTTAAGGCTTCTGAAATGAGAATTTTCCTTCCAAATTAACTCTAAACTTCCCGAAATCCTATTACGACCACGCCTACAAGTCATCATACCGAAAACGGAGCTGATCATGACCTCAAACTGCTGAACAACGCGCTAGAGATCAAAACGACCTGTTGGGTCATTACAGCTACTATGCCTCAAATATCTAGCCTGGAACCCATAGGTAAATACTTTTTCCAATTAAAATTTACAAAAATTAATTATTTAATATATAAAACAAACACACAAAATTATGAAAATATTGAAATTGACACACATAAGAATTCAGGATCGTTTGGTGCTACTGGGCCTCAAATATCGAGCCTGGAACCCATAGGTATATACTATGTCCAATTAAATAATTAAAATATGAAAATATTAAAATTGAAACACATAAGAATTCAGGATAGCTTGGTGCTAGTGGGCATCAAATATCGAGTCTGGAACCCATAGATACATACTCTGTCCAATTAAATATTGTATAACTCTAAGAAATAATTATTTTAGTTAAAGATCAAACATACAATTAATATTGTTTAATTCACAGTAGACGACATGGATGTGCCACCTATGCATCCCGGACCTGCCTCCAATGAGCTATTAGTGTTACAGGGCGATCACCAGCGAGACAGATGATCTACATATTCACCAGTATACGAGGTTGCTGCTGCTTCTTCTGTTTGGGGAGTCTTGTTCCCGAAACCTTCGGGGAACCTAATCAGCTTGCGATTTCTTCATCATCTTGAGCGGCTAGATATTTACCCCATTACAGCTGGGGTGCTGCTGTTCTCGCCTACATGTATAGGAATCTGTGCCTGGCGAGCATGGGCACCCACCATGACGTATATGGTTTTCTGTCGCTTCTAGAGGTGACAACATATTCGAATACTCTGTTCATTACTTCCAATTCTATCTAGTCAAAATTTATCTTAAACTTTACGTCAACTTTTTATGCTAGGTTTGGGCCTGGGAGCGATTCTTGCTGTTGCAGCCATCTCTACCACCATTACCTCTAGATGTAACACCTCTGCTTCTCCCTCTAGCTAGGAGGTGGGTTCTCTGCCGTGGATATGTACGAGATTAAGATGCTCATCATAATCTCCCCCTTGGCAGGGATGTGTTGGGTATGCTGGAGGACACACAGGTAAATGTGTACCTAAACTTACTTGGTATAGATTCACTTGCTTTGTGCATACTCACGTTTTACTGTTCTTATTTGATAGTTCATCTCGACGCCATACAACGACGACTTGATAGGTGGCCTACCCGATTATTGCTCGGCGAGCCGACTGATTTGGAGCTCTTCCGCCCCGCTGATGTGCCTTGATATTATGGAGCATCATGCCACGGAGCGGGTACTTCACCAGTTTGGCCGTCCTCAGTATATACTGAGGGGCCCTGCATGGGAGGCTACACATTATCAGCGGGATTATCATTCCAGGGCGGACGACGCATTTGTAGCATGGCTAGATGCGTAGGTCCATACTTGGGACCGGCGTGCTGACCTGATTCCGCCCCCACCTTCAAAGATCCACATGGATACTATTCAGCTCTATATGTCTTGGTACCTCCGTGTTACCCGACTTTTTGTCGGGAATCCCATTCATCAAGTTGGCGGTCGGTATGTTCCATACGCCAGGCGGCACGAGGCCTGGTATGTTTTTTTGTTATTATTAATGAAATAACTGTAACTTAGTGCAATATATGTAGTTCATATTTTTTACGTTGTGCATGCTATTGAGCTACATATAGTCTACGATTCGGGAGTGTGAATACAGCAGCATGTCGGCGATCCTGTGATTGCTTTGCACGATTACGGCTGGCAGTTTGTACAGGTGGCTACCCGGACACTGCAGCGAGCTCGAGAGGATCAGCGCTTGGGACACGACCCTGGTTATGTGGAGCCAGAGCAGTACCATCAAGGCAGGGGTGTCGCACAAGGTGGGGGTGCCCCACGAGGCAGCGGTGCCCCCCGAGGCAGGGCTGCCCCAAAACCTCGAGGTGGGGGCGCCGGATGAGGCAGAGCTACCGCACGGAGTCGTGATGGGTGGCGAGGAGGTGGTCCCCAGCAAGGGGCATTGAGGCCCCTGTTGATGATGTTGCTGTTGATCTGCCTGGTGACCTACATGGGCCGGACATGCCGTCATACAACCTTGGGAAGGAGCTCACTCTAGGGACTTCGCAGGTGACCCCGTCAGGTCCATTATTGATCACGGACATGGACCTTACCGGAGAGGATTGCGAGGCATACTTCACAAGCCCATCTACTGCTGTTGAGGATCGGCCGACCCCAGATTTGGATAGTGGGCGCCGGCTGAGTTATGGATCATCATCACATGCGCATGTATGGTTTAATTAGTATTAAATTTAAATATGTTTTTACTCTTCTCATTTATTTTCCATAACTTTCTTATTAAGGCTTCATCCCCGCCAGTCAAGGAGGTCCCTTCTTGCGATGCTGACATGGCAGCGACGGATGATTAAATTCAGGAGCCCGACGACACCATGGTAAGACAATTTAAATTATTGTGACTTAATATATACTTTCCTATACTGAGATGACTATTCTTCTGTAGGTTTCTACTAGACCGACGATCCCTTCGACCTATCCTGCAAGCAACACTGATGATCATCCTGCAACGCATCCGGCTATAAAGAGGCGACGTGATGAGGATGATCCTGATAGCATAGTCGGGCGGGATGGGATACACCTCAGGCCAGTAGCTGCGTTGAAGCACACAGGATGCAGGACACATTGATTTTTTTTTTTTTTTGTATTTAACGTAAATATTATTTTATGTAAATAATAACAAAAAAATTTATGTTTATATAATATGCACATTACATCTTTATTTCCCCGTTCCTTATTTATTTTAATACTACAACACAAACACAAACACAAACACAAACATAGCAACTTAACATAATTTAAATTCAATACTACTAATGAAAATACATTACACGGGAAACATAAAGATAACGTAGTACACTCAAAACATACATGTCATTATTTAGTCACTGCGGCCCATTATTTTCTACTCCAACCACTTAAATTTATCTTCCATCTTATTTTTTCTTCTTCCACCTCTTTTAGTTTCTCCTTCAATGCCGCAACTTCTCATTTATATTCTTTTTCATGTTCCCACTATTTTAAACACAAATTTGTAGCATTTCTTAATACAGGGTTCATCAATCCATACCTCAAAATTGCAAAAAGGTTCGTCAGGAACCCTATAAAACTTGTTCACACACATCCAGTAGCGGCGTCCAACTTCTCCATTATCCCAACATTCATTCATCATGCATTTTTTGCCGCATTATCACCTTGGTACATAAAGGCATTCATACATTTGTTAAAGCGTAAAAAAACCTTGCTTTGATGGGAAGTTTTGTTATTGGTTAGTGTTAAGCACAGAAAATAACTAGAATGCGCCCCGTATTTATAGTCAAGGAAACACACATAACGTAGTATTTAACCGCGCTATATATATATACATAGCGTAGTATTTAACCGCGCTATGCTTTACGTGTTAAAGATTCTATCAGATACAAAACAACTTTTTCTCAGGCGGGCAACTTTTTCAGTTCGACAAGACAACACACATAACGTAGTATTTAACCGCGCTATATATATATATACACATAAGATAGTATTTAACCGCGCTATGCTATGTGTGTTAAAGATTCCGTCGGATACAAAATAACTTTTTCTCAAGCAAGCAACTTTTTCAGTTCGAAAAGACAACACACATAACATAGTATTTAACTGCGCTATATATATATATATATATATATATATATATACACACATATAACTTAGTATTTAACCGCGCTATGCTATGCGTGTCCCTATATATATATAGTCGCATACTCAAAACATAAAACACACTCACATACTCAAACCCTACAAACATAAAACACACTCACATACAAAAACCCTAAACTATGGATGCCTCTTCCTCTACTAAACGAGCCCTATCTTACTTTTCTACTAGCAGTTATGCCCTATCTTACTCTTCTACTAGCACTGATAATGAAGAAGAAAATCCTCCAACATTTGAAGTGGTTATGTTGATTCATGCATCTAGGACCACGATCTGGTAAATTATTATGTCCATTAAACTTTATTTCTTTAACATAAAATACTTTTATTTCCTGTACCTTAACTCCAGAAAATATAACATCAGTATTGTATATCTTTATTCATATTCATATTTTCCGAAACTTAATAGTAATGTTTTTTTTAAAGTATATTCCAAGAAAAATCTGCAAGCATTTTCCTCCAACATTAGAACACGCGTCTCTTCACCATCGTGGAAAAGAGTAGTATGTAAATATGAGTGTTGGTGATCAAAGAAAGTTCAAGCCGGGCTGGAGACTTTTGTGTTGGAGAATATTTTAACGGGAGGTTTCGTCGTCAAATTTACGTTGATTGATGTTTCACCACTAGGTGCTATCTTCAATGTTGAAGTGAAGGGAGACAAAAATCCTGTTTGTAGTAATCCTTTTTTTACTTTCTACTAGGATGTGTTTGTGATGATTTATCCTTTTATTATCGTTGCATTTTCATGTATGTTGCTTTAGTTATGGTTTTTGTGCTTTTTTCTCATGAAGTATTATGTTATGAAATTTCAATCTTCATATTAGTCTTCTTTACTATAATTTTATTTTAATTATCATTTAAAAAAACCGAAATGGAAGAGTTCAAATCATACTTAACAAACATAATTTTATTTGATACATCTTGCAACATAAAATAAACAGCTACTTATTACAACATAAACTCATTGATAGTTGGGCACATTAGAAGAACACCCACCACGAGCTTGATTACCATCGCCACCCAAACCAGGCGAAGGACATTTTCGACGGTCGTATCATGTTTGCGAGCATATATCACATTTGCACGCATAAACTGTATCGCTAACATCCATTTGGTTCCATATACGCGTTCTCTTATGCACCTGTATTCGACACAAAAAGGACTTGTTACACACCACTTTAAATGGTTCCGGTGGCCAATAATGCTCAACACTCACAAGCTGTAACTTCCCACTATAGGTGTTTAAGTAAGCAACAACACTATATTATTGATCATTGTATTTGGTTGGCCCTAAACCAACACGTTGAAAGCACTTGATGGCATGTGAGCAAGTCATGTGGTAGATGGACCAATTTCCCACAAGAGCATAAACTTGTAGATTCATTTATGGTATGTACATTATTCCCCCGGTTTTGATGGATAGAGGTGCAAACATCAAAAATATTTCTATCGTTATCATACTGCAAAAATGAATGCCAATGTGCTTGCCTCCTGTATTTCTCAAATCTCTTCATCGGCAGTGGCATAAATTCAACACCCTTTTCCATCAATGACGTTGTAGTTGCAGCCCTTTCAACAAACCTCTCTGCCATCTACTTGAACGACATCCGCACCATGGTAGTGACAGGTAATCCTCTTGCTGGCTTCAATAACCCGTTGAAAGACTCTGACACGTTTGTATTTAGAATTCCCCATCTTCTGCCACTATCCGCATGCAAATCCACTTTCAGGGTGATGTTGCAGTGACCAATGATAGGTTACCTCGTCTTCATGCCTGATAGATTCTATGTGGCTCCGAAATTTATGTTGTTGGTGGTCTGTTGCTACCATCCACATCAAATCACGCAGATCCTTGTAGGGATATGCCTTTTGGAAATTGGCCTTAAAATGCCTCTCACAATAATGGTGGTAGGCATAAGGTTCTTGCCATGCGGGCAATTTCTCTACAGAACTTAAGATACCACTGTGCCAATCAGATATTAGACAAATACCAGAACGCTGTTTGACAACGTGCTCTTTCAAATGGTTCAAAAATAGCGTCCACGTCTCTTGTCTTTCATTGGCACAAACAACAAAAGCTAGAGGAAATAACTATCCATTAGCATCTACTGCAATGGCTATCAACAACTAGATATCACACTTTCCAATGACATGAGTGCCGTCTATGGATATTACGGGCCAACAATACGAAAAACCATCAATTATTGGTTAAATGTCCAGAACACGTAATTGAATATATATTCTGGTTTTCCCGGACTCCGCTCAAGATTTCATTCAAAAACTGTCCCGGGGTTAAAGTGTTGCAGTGCGGCCATGTACCTATCCCGGGGTAAAAGTGCTGCAGTGCGGACATGTACCTGGGTAGAGCTGCAAATAACTTATCCCAGTTACCATAAACAATTTCAAATGCACTTTTGCGCCCGAGAAATGCCTTTCTTTTGGTAATGGTATGGCCATATTCCTGGTGGACTGATGTAATGCACTCTTTGATTTTATACCTTATGGACGCTTCAAGGTGTGGAATAAGGACAAGATAAATCAAGTCAATATCCAAGTTGAAGTGATTCCCATTGAATGTGTCCATTTCATATCTGTGGGTGGGAATGTATTTACCCACTTCCCACAAACCTATTTTATTCTTGCTCGCACGCAGTATCCAATGACAACCTGTAAACCATTTGGAGCAAACAACCTTGTATACCACCGGAGTTGACTCTTTAACCATCATCTCACAACTCTTTTACGTTGTGAATTTTACAAGCCCTGCTTATGCGCGCTTTATCAGGAAAAAACATGCCCTTTTCCAGCACCGTTTGTCTAGAATCATCCCACATTGATGTCCGAATTCATCAAAATCCCTTGTGAGAGCTTCCACATCCGGCATACTTTGCAAGTTATCAAGGTAGGGAATATCCCTTGAATGAAACAACACTTGAGACTCGTACACTCTTTGTCTAACAGGGGTGGAGCATACTCCCTCGTCAAACCAGGTCATTCATTCTCATCCTCCTCATCACCATCCTCACGAGGGAAGGGTGTCTCATCTCCGGATTCATCGGCATTGTTGTCATAATCACTTTTCTCTTCCTCACTTTGTGCATCTTCCAGATCCAGATTTAATATGTCATCTATGGGAAATTGAGTGAGGACAGATGGTTCAACTTGCTTGTTTTCACTGCACAAACAACAAAATAATAAGCTACTAAAATTAATAAATACTTTCCATATAGATGTATCACTTCACTTACAAGTCGTAATGTGTTGACTTTCCATGATGGACATTTTCATGTTGGTGATGACTCCCGGATAGACTACCATGATCCAACACACCAAAACTAGTCATATTCCAACTATGTGTGGGTTCATAACTTGTAAAATTCATATCCAGCCGGTACCCCATGTGGAATATATGAGTGTTAAAACAAATTCAATACAACAAAAATATACATCATAATACAAAGAAAAATTGAATTTACCACTCGTCTTGTGGATTATGTAAAGTAGGAGAAATTATTTCCTCGCTGCTCATTCACCGATGGTGGTAAGTTTAAATCAAGGAAAACTCTTTCATCCGGAACCTGTCCGGCAAAAATTGCTCCAGAATAACCACCCGATGACTGGGAGTTATCCCTACTATCCACAACCTCATTGTTGGGAACGTCTTCGACCTTGACGTACATATCCAACATTTATAATACAAAAATTTTTCGGTATTCATCCGGAGTCCTCAAAAAATCCCTCAAAGTTTCATCATCATCGATGTTAAACTCCGTGTAACAAGCAACTCTTTGCGGAGTGAAGGAATACAGATATCTTCTGGTTACTTTAAGGTTCACCGAACGTTTCCTCACACTCATTTTTTTACATAACAACGATACCAAAGTATCGTACTCCATTGTAGGTGCCAATTTAACATGACACTATGGACATAAACTATACCTCACGGAGTTATTGTCTACCACAACCTCACCCCCCAAATATAATGAAACACTTATTCTTCGCTCTTCAGACATTATGAAAAAATGCTTGAGAATTTAACAAGAAAAGTTTGAACTGGAGTTAGAATATTTTTATAATGGATTTTCGTAAAATCCTAACGCCTTTAAATAAGGCAATGCCTCGCTCGAGGGGCTGAATTTTTTTATGTATAGTGCTTTATTAAAGGGCGTTATACCCATTTGAATTATTGTTATGTCAGTTAACCACAAACGACTTATTCGTGGGCCCACAAACAGGTATAGCACTTTTTATAACTGCGCTATACATAAATAGCGCGGTTATTTATAGCGCTAACTGTCTTATCAGCTCAGCATAACGCGGTTCTTTAAGGTGTTATATATATATATATATATATATATATATATATATATATATATATATATATATATATATATATATATATATAGCGCTCTTTTACTTTAACGGCCAAAACATCGTTAGAGTATAACGTTCTTTAAAAAAGCTCTATATATAGAATGTTCGCTCTTTTTTTTACACTTATTTATGTCATACTTGTCCAAAAAGATCACAATTGGGGACTCCTAAATATCTGCCTTTGCGTGCTACTGCTAGAAGGCTAAAAATGACAAGCCTATCATGATGTGAACTACTATTTCGTCCTGTCCTTCTTGCTCCTTCTGCCACTCACGGCCCATCGCGTGTCAAATCACTCATATCTAATGCATTGATTGATATTTATCAAGAAGGATTCTTCGGTTTTTATGGATTATTGAGTGTGTCGGTGTCATTAGATTTAGCAGTAATAAAATTTTATTTTTGGAAAAGTTATATGTACTTTTTTGTCTATAAATTGCACGGGGAATTTTATTTGGTCGTCTCTATTTAATCTGTACCTATTTTCTTTTTAAAATTTTAACTTGTATCCACTTTTTAAACAACTTCGGGCCTCTTTCTCCTCTTCGTCCTCCTCCTCATTCTCCTCCTCCTATTCTTTCTTCTCCTCATTCCCCGGAGGGAAAGTACCCAATAAGTGATTTAAATTAATAATTATTGATAATTGTTAAGGCTACAGACGCACGAGGTGTCGAGAGTCCGTGCGTAAATGCTAATTATGCTATATCAGGTTATTTTAGGACTCAAATCATGAATACTTGTAATAATTTCATTCTTTGTTTAGTTAAAGTATTGGAATTATAATGAAAATTGTTAGAGGAAATAGTAAAAGACCGAAATTTCACATACTTGAATTTTGTGCTAATTACTTGACTGTTAATAGAAATTTTACATCCTTATGTGTTAGCTTTATAGTAACTTCGCATTCCGGAGGTTCATAAGAAAATACCTCCTTACTTGTAGAGCGCGCCAAACGCCTCGGCATTATAGATGCATCAATGGATCATGCCGCACGTCCCTCGGCAGTATACACAAAACTCTGGACCGGGCCGAACGACCTCGACAGAAATCGTGCCTTATAATAATTATAATTACACGATACCTTGACATGTCTAGCAGCTTGTGAAGCTAATTGATAAATTGGAAATTGTTGATTTTGAAAGAACTAATTATTTTTGCTTGTTAAGAAAATTATTGTTGTTCACATAAGTCATGTTTATTTTAATATTATTGACCCATAGTGAGTGTCAAAGTCGACCTCTCATCACTACTTCTTCGAGATTAGACTTGATACTTACTAGGTACAAGTTGTTTACGTACTCAAGCTACTCTTGCTGCACTTTTTGTGCAGGAACTGAGACAGGAGCCTTAGGTGGTCCTACCGGTGCGCATCCACGTTACCCCGAGGCCTAGTGGTGAGCTGCTTTTCTGAGTTGTTCTATAATGACTAGTGCCTCTCCTTGTATTTGCATTCTCTCTATTTTATTTTAGAAACTATTTAAAATTGTTGTATAATCTACTAGATGCTCATATACTTGTGACACCAGGTTTTGGCACACACACTAGTAGAATTGGGGTTTAAATTATTTTCTTAGTTTTTAGTTAAACAAAATCTTTTATATTTTCTTTAATATTGCTAGTAAGAAGAGTTTAATTACTCAGAAAATTATTAAAAGAATAAATATATGTTCAATTCACTAGTTGGCTTGCCTAGTTGTGATGTTGGGCGCCATCATGACCTATAGAAAATTGGGCCGTGACAACATGGTATCAAAGCAGTAGATTCACGTAGGTCTCATAAGCTATGAGCAGGCCTAATAGCGTCTTGCGGATCGGCACAGAGACATTTGTACTTATCATCGAGAGGCTATAGGGTGTTAGGAAACTACCTTTCTTCATCTCCTATCATGTAGTTGATGTGGTACTAAGTATCTTTCTTTTACTCTCTCGTAGATGGTGAGAATGCGCTCTACCGAGGTTCCAGACTAGGGAAGAGCTGCTCCCCCAGTTGTAAGAACCGAGGCAGAGGCCGAGGGAGAGCTCCAACCCGTGGTAGGGGACAAAGACATCCCAAAGTTATCCCAATTATACCACCAGTGGATCTAGTAGAGGATCCTATTGAGGAGTAAGGCAAGGTTCCCGCAGCAGAGCCAGCTCCGGGGGATTTTACGTCTGCACCAGGATTTCAGGAGGTCATGGACTGTATGCTGCGGTTCGTGGACACTATGACTCAGGTCAGTTTATTTCCAGCAGACCCAGCCACATCTCAGGGGGGAGGGGGATCACAAACTCCTATCGCACAGGCTTATGGGCATGCAACTGCTCTATATCAGACCTAGGGTGCACTACCTGTGGGTGGAGCCCAGCCAGTGGTAGTAGCTACAGTTGAGCCTACACCAGTTGCGGTCGTCGAGCCACAGAAGCTATTAGACAGATGGAATAGGCTACATTCTCCTGTCTTTGTGGGTGAGCCACATGAGGATCCCCAGGACTTCACTGATCAGTGCAAGGACAGACTGCACAACATTAGGATATTGAAGTCTCATAGGGTAGACTTTGCTACTTTTCAGCTGGAGGGCAGGGCCCGTAGGTGGTGGAAATCTTATCTTCTTGGTAGACCTGTAGATTCTCCTCCCATGACTTCGAACATGTATGGATGGAAATGGGGCGGTGCGGGTGCGGGGCGGGGTGGGGTGGGGTTGATCTTATGCGGGGCAAGGTGGGGTGGGGTTGATCTTATGCGGGGCAAGGGGTTTGATCTTATGCGGGGTGGGGCGAGTGCGGGGCGAGTTGAAACTTATTTTTCAAAATCTAACATGGGGCGGCTGTGAGTTTCATTGCGGTTCCTTGCGAGTTTACTCTGAAAATCACTATTGACCGTACAAATAAGCCAAAAAAATAATGAGGAAAATTCTCTATGACATTGGTACTTTTTGGAACTAAATTTATAAGTGATTGAATCAACTTTATTTTCCATTTGTCTTTGTTTTTGGGTATCTGTTGGTCGAAATCCCAATGCACACGCAAGTGTACGTGGTCGACAAGTAATATAGGATTTAAAGTCCAGATATCGTACCCACAGAGACTTGTGTAAACTACTAGCTAATTCACTTTAATTGTTCTTTAACCAAGCCAATATAAAATCAATGATGTACTAATTTATACTAAAATTCTATGAAATAACTAATTATCAAGTAACAAGAACTATTGTAATGTATTCAGTAGAGATAAATATTCCAGGGTTATGGTCTATTCACCACTCATATTGCATTCTAATTAACTTTTCCTTTCATATAGTTCACTCATGGTTGCTAATTAATCGATAAATATTCTCATAGCCTTCTTCCGAAGCACTCCTCACCTATTCTCAATAGATTAATGCCTATATTCCTATGGAATTAGTCTATTAGAACGCACTAAGATTACGATGTTAAATTAAGCACGGTGACTAGGTATATTCCTATCCTAACCACAAATCCGCTCCCTTGAAGGGTTAAGATCGCGCTCTCTTCAATTCTTCTCTAATCTATATACGGCTTTCCCAAGCATAACATAGAGAGTATATAGAACTTAATCAATGGCCAATCAATTAAAAAATTAAATATAAAATTGAAGAAACAACCATATGTTGAATAAACTATATTCAAAGTTAAATTAATGTCGAATAACAATATTCATGGCTAAACCACAACCCCAGAACAATGGGTGTTTAGCCACTCATGCTTTGATCAAACAAGTGCATAAATGTGCATGAACTGTAAATACTTGAATAAAAATGAAGAAAACTGATAATTCTTGCTCCTTCAATCTTTCCGTGTGTTTATTTTGCTCCCAAATATCGTCTCTCCCCTCATGATATGTTTTAGGGTCTATATATACGGTTGGAATAAACCCTACCCGTCTAAAAAGACTTCTATCTTTGCTTGGAAACTCTACAAAACCATAAAACTCAGACCTCGTCGAAATAGGTACCCAGGCGTTATGGGTCTAACGCCTGGGTAAAGCCAGGTCCCCCCAGGCGTTTTGGCTCTAATGCCTCGGTAACGCCAGGCTACCCCAGGCGTTTTGGCTCTAACGCCTGGGTAACGCCAGGCTTGTCCCAGATTCTTCCTTTTCGACTCTTGCACATATTTTCCGACGTTTATGCTCTCATTTAGCTCGGCTTCCATTTTCAACTCACCTGCACATTAAATAAACTCCATTAAGCACACATGACGTGTATTTTTATCATTAAAACACCTAAAATGCAAGGTATATAATGCTAAAAATCATGAATTCTAGCCACGCATCAACACCCCACACTTAGACTCTTGCTCGTCCTCGAGCAATATCCTTCACACGTACATAATTCATTCACGAAGAGTATTATACAATTCAATCACACACATTACCCCATAACTATGATCGATACCGGCAATCAAGCATGAACATACAAAATTTCACATTCTTTCCCTTCTT